>JAAEAF010014619.1:0-38538 GCA_011037195.1 Triatoma infestans | reverse complement strand
CCGGAAGTACGCTTTTACTGGACAGTTTTCGACGAATTTCATTAAATTTGGTTACACAAACTATAAAATTTGTCAATTATAATTTTGAGAACTGGAGTAAGAGAGAGTTGTGTGAGTGTTTCACACCAGATTTTTTTTCTCATTGTGTCAGGAATTTTACTTCCTCTTACTCCTTAGTTAGGACGCAGAAATACTGCGATCGGGCCAGATTTTCGAACTTGAGTTTTCACCGGAAATACATGTTTTGGGGTACCCAGAATACGAAAAAAATATTTTTACCTGCTGCTCTGCATGTGTGTGTGTGTGTGGGGTGTGTGTGGGTGTGTGTGTGTGTAAAATAATACAGAATATCTCGAACACAAAAAGGTCTGCAGAAGCTCAAACTTGTATTCCTATCTTCTTGAAACTTCGCATACTATCTGCACGCATATTTGAAACATTTCCTGAGAAAATTCATTTTTGGGGGTTTGATTTGGTGGTTGGAGGATTTTTGGTTCTGGGGGAACAGTAGCGTTTCCCCTACAGTACCACTTCAGTGCTCACCAATTCTTACTACCCCACTGCCCTTCCCTCCTTTGGCGTAGGTATGTGGCGACACCATCGCCCACCCTCCGGGGTGCAATCAGCAACTGGCTCTCCCTTTGCACGTCCTATCCTTTTTCATTTAACCTTGCCGGGTTACCGGCAAGTATTCCTAGGTTACTGCACCTCTGTCCTTGAGGCACTGGACAGGAATCAGTAGATGGCAGGTAACCATCGGGTGTGCGATCAATCACACTATACTCGATATCGAGTATGAAATACTGAACTACGGGCGAATTTCCAAGCCCAATTGCTTGCAATTGAGGTCGGATTCGTAGTGGTCGTGGTAAACCAACAACTCCAATGACTGCGGTTATGAGTTGAGTGGGAGGAGACTCGCGATATAAACTAAACCCCGGAGCTGGAAATGCCCTTCCTAGATGTGCGCTGTTTACCAGAGCCTGCTAGGGTGCCTTCCCCTAGCTTCTGGGAGTGGAGTGTGACTGCATTTGTGGGATCACTTCACGCGCTGGTTGAGCGTATCTCAACCTACCCTTAAATGAGTCAAGTGGGGGAGTGCCTAGGTGGCACCTCTGCCATGGGAAGGCCTTGCACTACAGCCTCCATATGGTGGTGACATCCTTCTCTTGTATAACGACCCTGTGCTTGCACTGCGGGACTGGTATACCCAAAAGGGTAGAAACGGTCCTAAAAGATCCCTTAGTACCGTAGGGGAACAGGAACGAGGGAAGAAATGTCCTTCTCTCCTCCATTTTTGTTGCCAGCCCAGCTAAACATTGTAACATAGCAATTTTTAAAGAAAATTTCTTGATTAAATTGTATTAATTAGAGTAACAGAAAGTCTTGTAAGTGTCACGCACCAGAATAGTGAGGTTTAGCCGGTTCCAGCTCATTTTTTTTAGAGCCCAAGCTATGAGCCAAGGCGACGGTCAGTCTGACGCCCAATGGTTGTGGTTAGGTACGCGGTTATTCAATCCGACGACCCCTCTATGTGATTTTAACACTTTAAGGACTTTAATATTTTTTTGAGCCGCGAGATGACATACAAGACGGGGGCCAATATTTGGCACAAAAAGGACATAAAAGTTTTATTTAAGCTAAATATTAGCACAAAACAGTTGTCTTGGATGTCAAAAATAAGATCATAAATGGGTTGTTTAAGCTAAATATTGGTCCCCCGTCTTGTATGTCATCTCGCGGCTCAAAAAAATATCGTCCTTAAAGTGTTAAAATCACATAGAGGGGTCGTCGGATTGAATATCTGCGTACCTAACCACAACCATTGGGCGTCAGACTGGCCGTCGCCTTGGCTCATAGCTTGGCTCAAAAAAAAAAAAATGAGCTGGAACCGGCAAAACCTCACTACTCACCAGGTGTTTTTCAAAAATAACTACATCGATTTTTTTCTAAACTAGTTGTACTATCAACACAAATAAATGCCTATCACTTTTATTTCATATATTTTTGCAAAAAAAAAAAAAATTATTTATTGTAGGCGGAATTTCTGAGAAGGCAATGTCGTTAGTTATCACTATAGACATACAAACACATGAATTAAAATATATTTGTGTCTTTATGTATTAGTTGCATATAATAATTATAAGTTATGTATTCCAACCAGTTAACTTACAAAGCGTCGGGTAGCTTAGTTAAAGGGAAGTGAAGTTAGGTGCTTGTTAAGTACAGACCCTAATCCGCTATTTAATAACCCTAAATAGGGACAAATTAGTGTTCACCGCATAAATATATCACGATCCGGTCCCCTGGCAAATACATTCTACACAACTATAATAATTTAGATCTCTTACAAAGAATACAAAAAAAAAAATATCTGGTGTGAAACACTCACGCCTTTCTCTTTCTTACTCTGTTTAATACAAGAGTGCATTAATAATATTGAACCAACCGAAATAAAATTTGAAATTTATATTCACAAATTCCGCACAACAATTCAAAATCAATTTTTTTTTTTTTGAAAAATCTAAGAAACCTACTCTGTAAATTCGCACTTCCGGTTAACCGATTTTCTTCAAATTTGGATTTCTAGCAATGCTTCTAATGTGTATTATTATTATATAGGTAGTGGAACCATTCATTGTATTGAAGTGGTACTTTATAGAGAAGCTTAACCTAACCCCCCTCCCAAAATCAGTTTCCCTAGTAAAATGTTGAAAAAAAGAAATTGATAGGTATTTATGTGTGTCCATAGTATATGAAGTTAGAAGAAAATCTTCGGAGCCATTTTCTTTTTGAAGTAAACCGAAAATAACTAACTTTTTATTTTTTTATTTTTTACTTTTTCTTGCTCCTTGCAAGAGCAAATATTGCAATCGTGTCAGATTTTTGCAATTGCGTCTTCACCGGATGCAAACATATATTTATACGTTTTGAGTGGCTCTGAGTATGAAAAAGTGTTTTTTTCGAAATGGGTCTATAACAGCAACCAAAGAGAGTAAAGGGAAGAGAAACGAACCCAACCACTCTCTCGGACTGGAGTGGGGGAAACTGTATTATAAATACAGCGACGGACAGTCCATGAGAGAACAGTTCAATACAGTTCGATACAGTTCAATATAGTTCACTATAGTTCATCATCTCGCCAGTCACTTCGTGTCATTTTCATACCACTCTACCTTAACCATTCTCTATAAGGCAGACTGTGTCTCATTATTATGATACATAGTTAACCAGTGTTAACCCCAATTCTTCTTAATTCATCAACCAGACGCAAATTCTCTCCACCTAACACAACCATTATATTGGTGGCAGCGGTGGGATGGATGATGTAACAGCAACCAAAGAGAGAAACAAACCCTACCACTCTCTCGGACTGGAGTGAGGGAAACTGTATTATAAATACAGCGACGGACAGTCCATGGGAATACAGTTCACAGTTCGATACAGTTCAATATAGTTCACTATAGTTCATCATCTCGCCAGTCATTTCGTGTCATTTTCATACCAGTCTACCTTAACCATTCTCTATATTGTAAAGTCCAGGCAGACTGTGTCTCATTATTATTATACATAGTTAACCAGTGTTAACCCCAGTCTTCTTAATTCATCAACTAGACCCAAATTCTCTCCACCTAACACATCCATTATAGGGTCTGTTTATGTGTGTCTCTTCTGTTAATAGAATATCTCGAAAACTAAAAGTCGTAGGAAGATCAAACTTGGTATTCCGTTTAGGTACTACCAATGCAGCCGAAACGAAGATTTCAGTGGTAAAGAGCAAAATGTATCAACCGGAAGCGGACTTTACTGGTACTTGTTTTGAAACATTTTCTTGGAAAAATTGATTTTTTTGAAGTTGCTGAGAGAACAATAGCGATTTAGTCTCCCTTAAAGGAAAATATATGGTTTTAGCAGCTACACAATATTAATATATTTTATAAGAAGTTTTGATGGAGAAAATTTCTGGATGACTGTATTTAGAGTGTGAGAGAAAATCGTGTAAGTGTTTCACATCAGATTTTTCTTTTTGAATTTAGAAAGAAAATGTAATTTCTAGAAAATTGGCCCACGATCGCGCACAATTACTTACTTCCTGTAATAAGGCGAAAGTAATAAGTAAAGATTGTAAAGAGAGATGTTTGGTAGTAAGGATTATTCTGTGTTAAGTAGTGGTGTTCTGCCGGTGGGGTGAAGGGTTGAGGGTACGGCAACGTTTTGTTGGCGGTGGGAGGTGGGCATATGGAGGTTGGCTAAGGGGTTGGGAAGGATTTTACAACCTCAGCATCACGGACCAAACGGCTGAAACTAGACGTCCAAACAGCCTTCAAACTGTTAATGTTAGTTTTCTTTTGTTCCGCTTTTACAAAAAGCTGTAAAACCAAAGTAGTTTTTTGTTTTTGTTTTTTTTTTCTCTTACAAAGTAAACTCATTTATTACCTTTTACAACAGCAACCTATATTCATTGGTAAGAACTTAACTGAAGGAAATGAGATGGTCGGCTCCCTGGCAATGAAAGGCGCTGTACCTCCCTTTTTTGGGGCCTGACTGTGATCAGTCTCTACGGAAAGATCTCAGAAATGAGGAGAAAGTGAAGAAAGTGGACCTTGGAAAATTCTTTCAGGACTAAGGCAAGCAGAAAAGATCTAAAGTGTGCATCATTTTAAGTAAAAATAGGCTTCTTGTGCTGACGGGTTTCCTCACGGGACATTTTAGACTTCAGCAGGCATCAGAGGAAACTAGCCTAGAACACTATGATAGCACCAACAGATTGTGTGTGGGAGATGGTGTAGAATCCACTAGGCCTCCAGGACGGACTGTGATGCGGTGATCATCTAGGGAAGGTTTGGAAGCCTGGGTAGTTACCAGGCGTTGGAGGAAGATATACCCTCCCTAAAACCTTCTCAGATCCTGAGATTCCTCAGAGACCTTAATCTGGAAGGGCTAGTTTTGGTGAGTAGTCACACCCTTTTGGCACCAGTCACCAGACCTGTTTTAATCGCCCTGCACCATACCACAAAAATAGAAGTGAAATCGAAGTGCAATATATCCTTGATCAGCGCACTGCCTCCGATGGTGGATATTACTGATACGATCATAGAAAGAAATACAGGCTCTGGGCTACCATCATGTGGCGGTTGATGAAGTTTTATACGGGGAGCTGTCCGAATCAAATCCAATCCCAAGTACTCCGTTCACTTGCTGCAGAACTGGCAGTATCCAACTAAGGACACCGTTAGCCGTCATCTGCATCCCATGGGAAAGATAACAAGGAGATCTAGAATAGTGCTGCATGGATGATTGTCAGCTACTCTTAAAAAAAGCAAAAAAATCCATGTAACATGCGCTTCTACAAAAGAATTGAGTGACATGGGATGTGCAGGGGATTTACTGGCGAAATCCAAGGACACGTGGGGTCCAGTCGCACTTGAATAGCATTTCTGGTGTTATAATATCAGTGTTTTGCGTTTTCTGGAACTGAAGGAGTAATTCATCACGAATTTGTTCCAGATAAACTGCCCATGACTTTCGAACCTTTACTGCCAACAACTAGATAGAATGTACTTAAAAATAACGGCCCAGCGTTATCCCCATTTTTATGACCAGCCCAACTAAAAATTGCAATGTTTAAAGAAAATTTCTTGATTAAATTGTATTAATTACAGTAGCAGAAAGTGGTGTGAGTTTATCTGACCAGATTTTTGTTGACCCTTCATTTTTAATGAGCCTTTTCTATGGTTCTACCACCTATGTAATATTTAATATACATTAGAAGCATCATTAGAATTCCAGATTTGAAGACAATCAATTAACGGGAAGTGCGACTTTCCAGAGTAGGTTTCTGAGTTTATCACAGATTAAAAAAAAAAAAACCTTCCACTGTTATTTGGAACTGCGACTTTTGTTGCGTTAAATTTCAAATATTATATGGGACTGGTTCAGTGTTATTGGCGTTCTGTTCTTAACTATAATGCAATGACTTGTTCCACCTGTCAGGGTAGGTACTTGTCCTTCTACCATCTCTATATTCATGTTACCACAAATGAGTCAAATTTGAAGTTAGTAGAAAACTTGCCTTGTTATATTTTATTGCATTAACAGCAGGGAGAGGAAGCGTGCGAGTCTCGCTCACGAGATATTGTTATAGTAGAAGTTCTACGATTTTTATAATAGTCACACTTCTATGTAAGAAGAAAATCTATCAATTATAATCCAGAGTCGGGAAATGATTTAATTATGGTATTTATTTAAATATTCAAATAAATATTTTAATTTATATAAATGTATTCAATATTTTTTGGGGTAGTAAATAATTGTATTTAAGTACCCAGTTTAAATAAATATAACAATGTTGAATATGTGGATGGGTCCGCAATGCTGGATAACATCTGGTATTTTATCCATCGTAGCATGCATATTCCTTTTGTTCCTGACCGGATTTCGGATTTTCATCTATCGTCACAGCAAATTCACCAAGTTCGTGTATAAGAGTTCACTGTGAGTATGCATGCTACGACGGATAAAATATCAGAAATATAGCAATGTCTGTTTGTGTAGGGGTTATGGAGGTACAACAATATAAGTATTCCTATAAAATGCTACTTTAGTACAATGTATGCTTCAGCTTCCTTAATTTTATGGGCTTCGGAAATGTGTTTGGTGAAGGGTTGATTAACAATTTGTATATCAATATAAATATAAATGCGTGCATATGAGTGGCTAAATAAATACGTATATTTTAAATAAAATATTTATATTTCTAAATGCTTCCTTGTATTGCCCGAGTATTTTCCTAGTTGTCGCGTTTGACAGAGTATGGCACGAGGGCCTGCTGTGTAACCTGAGGGATATCCTTCCTCATACTTACTACGTATCCTTGTAATGTTATGTATATTTGGGCGGGAGGGGGGGGGGGTAAATTTAATTAATAATTAAATAATTATAATTTGTAATTTAAAAAATCTTTCCTGAATGGATCTCGTGAGGTCTGAGTTCACCTGAACTAGAAGAGGATGTGAAATAAATAATACATAGCTCATTATTACCATGTATATATTTAATAACAAATAAGTTAAAATACGTATGTAGTATCAAACCTTCTGAAATATAATTGGTGTGTTGTTGTTTAGTGTAGTTTGTGTAGCACGAGCGGTTTAGTAAAGGGCTTGTGTGTATGTTCAAGAGAAGAGAATAAGAGTAATTAAGAAAACATTGGTAGATAAATTAACATATTATATTTAAAGAGATTTAAATTACTTTACAATATCACAGTTATATACTTAATAAATCAATTGTTAATCTAGAATAAATATTAATCTCTATCACTTGCACTGAGTTTGAGAGAGCGATTCCTGAAGCAATGTTCTGGTAGAATATCTGTTCAGACTGTGTTGAAGGAATGTCTTCTAATTGTTCGTTAAAATCTTCCTCTGTGAGAAGAAGGGGTAGACAATGCTATCAAGGTTCATGAACTCTTCCTGTAACTGTACTCTTCTACCTGGGTTACCCTTTTTGCCGACGAGCTCGCATTTTTCTTATAATTTTCTTCAATTAAAATAGATATAATTTCTTGCATCCATCACACTTGTCTTATGTTAAAACCAAAATGAGAGTTATTAATTTACAATAGACTTACATATTATAAAACTTGGTTGAAGGTTGGGTTTCACACTTCGTCACCACTACATAATTTCGGCTAGCACTGCTTTTCCTATACACACATTTCTCATAACTACAAATTTGATCACTCACTTTTTCTGGCCCTACATTTATATAATCCCTCCCTCCACTGAAGAGTGAAAGGAAGGGAAATTCCTTTTATTGTAACTGAAGGTATTCTACCTTCATAACTGTTCCCTATTGTTTTCACCCAACCTTCAAAAACCCCAAGTTTCACCTTACACAAAAATGTAATTTTTGTTAATTTATAGTTAACATAAATATCATAATAATATTTATAATTTCTCCCAGAGTTACACATATTACACCTGAAATCATATCTGCAAGACAGATATTTCAGGTTAAGCTGTGGAACAGCAGGTTCCCCAAGGCAGTATCCTCGGACCTCTCCTATACACCTTGTACACAGCACATATTCCACAGCATCCAAATACCATCATATCTACCTTTGCGTACGATACCGCAATACTGTCGCCTCATATTGATCCTGTTATTGCTGTCAGGGCTCTCCAGACGCCCCTCGACCAACTCCAGACCTGGTTAGTTAAATGGCGAATCAAAATTAATCCAACCAAATCAAAGTACATAGTATTTACGTTTCGACGACAAATCCTACTTCCTGTATTCATCAACCAAATCCCTATTCCATCAGCTAACAATGAACGTTACCTTGGACTATAGCTGGACAGACGATTAACATGGAATCCACACGCCAGACTGAAAAGACAAGAAGCTAACCGACGCTATAAACTCCTCGCAAGGCTCATCGACAGACGATCAAAACTAAACTTAAATAGCAAAAGACTTTTATATCTGCTGTTACTAAGACTAATTTGGTCATACAGTATTGAAGTATGGGGATCGACTAAACGTTCCAACTCCCAACGTATCCAATCCTTGCAGTCAATAATTCTTCGGAAAATCCTTAATGCTCCATTTTTTATATCTAACCTCACTATCCACAATGACCTGAACGTTCCTTTTGTCAACGATTTAGCGAAATCTCGTTTCCTCAAATTTCATTCCTCTACAGCAGCTCATTCCAGTTCTCTTATAGATCACCTTCTTGTCCTACAGTACCAGGCAATTCCCTAAGGAGATTGAAGAGATGGCCTCGCGATCTACTACTGTCATGGCACAGTGAAATAGTGTTCCATGATAACGGGAATGTCACCACTGGGTGGCTTCTCCAATCTAAACATCCTGTTACTGTATTAACTATCACCATATTTACTTGTTGTAACTATAGTTACAGTTGTAAATTTCAACAAAATAAATAAATAAAAAATGATTCCATTTAATATTTAAATAATAATGCCCAGCTCTGATTATAACTATATGAATTGATGTAGAAGAAAATGGGTTGAGTGGTTTCACACAAGCCTAGATAAATCTTAGTTTGTAAAACTAGTCATTGCTAATTGATAGAAATATCAGACGGAAGCACTTTGTACGGCTTGTGTTTCCGGCGAAGATGACCTAGTTAAAGTGAAACTAAAAAGGGGTTGTGGAGGGCAAAGTCGGAACGAGTTGGTTACCATTCATCTCTGACTCATTAGACTAGGGACCACTGATCGTGCTATAACCCCTTACCTAGGGGCAGGGAGGTCTTATCAGTTTGGTTTTCCCAGGGCTGGGGGTTTTGGTAGGGATAGGGAGATAGAGAGAATCAGTGAGTGAGTAAGGGAATGAGTAGGTCGGTTAGACGGCCAAGCAAAAAGGTTGCTCCAAACCCTGTTTGTATCTACCAGCAATGGATTCAACCGCCACCAAAAGACGGGACAGGCCCCCGCGCCCACACCCATGTCCAAGCTTTCTGGTCAGTTGGAAAATCTAGTCACTGTTTGTTCAACAACCTTCCGCGCCGCACAATACACACATACAATCCTATACAGTACGATTACCCAGTGCCTTTACCAGTTTTCTTCATCCGTGCGTACGCCCTCCCTCCACGCACTTACCTGCTATGATTCACACACCATCAATTCACTCACACACTAACCCACTATCCAAAAAGCCAGATTTTCACTACAAACTCAGTTTTACCTCTAGCAAACCTCTTCTGTATTTTCTCTTACTTCCGGTAAACCGATTTTCTTAGAAATGAGAAAATGTATATTTATATTATGTAGTGGTAAAATGAAGGAAAAGGATCGTGAGTTTCGGTCTTTTTTTGAAAAAAAAAAAACTTAAATTCTTGCCAACGTTTTGACAGATATATTGTCTTTTTCAAGGCCTACAACATATAAATACAATTGGTTCTTTTTTGAAAGTCAAAATCAAAAAACAAAAGACAGAAAGTAATAAAAAATAAAATTATGGATTAATTTATAAAAATTTTTTGGTTTACTTACATAAAAATAAAAACTATTAAATAATCTTTAAAACATATCAAAACTTGAAAACTTATGTATAATTTTGTAAATAAAAAGTTGAGAACACCTCAACAACACAGAGAGTAGTGAACAAATAAACCACAGTGAACAGCGGGCAGGTATATTTATATAAAAGACAATACGATCCTTTTCCTTCATACAAGCAACGGTCGAGAAGAATCTTCCGTAGTGGTAAAACTATACTGAAGTGGTACTTTATGAGGAAGTTTAATGTTACAGTTCCCCCCAGAAACCCCAAAAATGATTTTTTCCGGGAAAATGTTACAAATTAACTGGTAGATATTTATGTGTGTGGATCGATTGTATACGAAATTTAAAGAAAATCATTGGAGCCATTTTCGAACAAGTCAGTAAAATTGGAAACACCATTCAGGAAGAGCCGCACATCCGATTCATGGATTTTGTCCGAAATTTTCGTGTCTGATGTGGTGGTAATGCCTAAACGGAAAACCATTTTTGAGCTTTCTGCGACTTTTATTTTTGAAATATACTATTCACACACACACACACACACACACACACACACACACACACACACATATACACACACACAGACCATTCGCTTAAAACATTTTTTTTCATTTTCAGGGGACCCCAAAATATGTATTTCTGATGAAAATTCAATTTAGAAAGGTGGCACGATCGCAGTACTTGCTCATCCTAGAAATAAGTTCATTAGTAAATAACATTTATTGCAACGATCTATTTGTAATACAATTCGCTACTAAATAATATCTTGTGTTAATTTTTTACCATAACTCTTCATTCGGATTAAAGTAAAAAAATCTGGTGTGAAACACTCACACGACTTTCTCTTACTCCAGTTCTTAAAATTATAATTGAAAAATTTTATACTTTGTGTATAAAATTTAACGAAATTCGTCGAAAATTGAAAAAACTGTTCAGTAAAAGCGCACTTCCGGTTTACTAATTTCCTTAAAACTCTGAAATTTCAGCCATCTATTTATTTCTAATTAATTTTCTTTGGATGATAGAATTGTATAATCAACTATGATAGCACTTTAGAGAAAAACATAACCCCATCCCTCCTCCAAAAGTGCCCTTAAATGAATTTTCCCAGAGAAATGTTGTAAATAAAAGTTGTAGATCATTGTATGTTTAGTTTATATGGAAGTTTCAAGAAAATCGTCAGAGCCATTTTTGAGAAAATCGCGAAAAAGTGAAAAAAATCATTCAGTCAAGTGGTAAAGTAAACGCATTTCCGGGTTATCCGATTTTTTCAAACTCGGAATTTCAACAATATATTCAATTGTAATTAACATTATTTAGATCACAGAATTGTGTAATAAAGTGAAGCAGCACTTTAAATGAAAACCTAACCCCACCCCTCCCCCTTAACTGCCCTTAAATGAATTTTCCCAGAGAAATGGTTTAAAATAAATGTTGTAGCTCTTTGTATGTGTAGTTGATATACAAAGTTTAATCAAAATCTTCGGAGCCATTTTTGAGAAAAACGCAAAAAGTAAAAAAAAAACAAGTAAAGTGGTACTTCCGGTTGAGGAATTTTGACAGATCACTCACTGTCGGATCTCAGGTAATACCTAAACGGAATATCAAGTTTCAACTATCTACGATTTTTCGTTTTTGAGCTATGCTGTTCACATACATACATACACACACACAGACCACTTGCTAAAAACACTTTTTTGGACTCAGAGGACGTCAAAACGGATTTTTCCGATGAAAACTCGATATGGAAAATTTGACTAGGAGTAAGAGAAAGTAGAAATAAAAAAAATTTACGAAAAAATTAAAAATCTTGGTGACTTTTTAAATTTATCTGAGCACCTAGTACTTGGTACTGCCTGCTCGGGGTACACTACGTGCTCTGTCACGACGGGGCATCGATGTAATCAGGTTTTGAATGGTCTCCTGTCATAAGCCTAAACGTGTCCCACTCCACACAATAATTAATTGTCGTTGAAAAGCAGTACTTCCGCTATCAGTACATTGAATAAAGGTCTCCTCTACAGATGTATCGACCGTCAAAAGAATGCAGACCAAATCTCGATTCTTCTGTGAATAGAACTGCCCCCCATTGCTCTACAGTTCGATGGAGCTAACCTGTGTACGATGATGCCTGGCCGTGATGCTGGTCTCCTGCAATCTTCTACGAACAGCTTCAGAGCTCACAGTTATTCGCCAAACTTATAAGGAATTATCCATGACTCTGTAGCTAACCCTCTTTCCCCAGTTACCAAAAATATACGATTGCTCGATGAACCGTAGAACTGTGACGTTATGCCACATATCGTACTCTATGTCCTTCTTCAACAGCAACTTCTCTGACGGCATCCTCAAAACAAATGGCTATGTTTCTGTTAAAAAAGTTAAGCAAATAAAGTAATATAACAATAAAATTGAAAATAATGTGGAATTAAAGCAAAAAAATCCTTACTGACGATGTGTGTGGCAGACTAAAAAGCCACACTAAATGAATGTCTACTGCTGTCAGTGTTTATTCTGAAGAAAGTTGGTAGTAGTTGTGATTAAAGTATTGTAAATAGCAGTTATATTAGTTACAGACGTAAACAATTTCCTTTAAACTTTGTATACTATTTAGAAAAATGAATTCTCTACCTGCCTCGGTTAGTAGGTTGGCATTTGTCCCTCCCCACCACCACCTGAATATTCTATCGTATAGGAAAATATGAAATTTAAAGAAAACCATGTTTATATATAACTGTATTAAGAGGAGTTCTGAGAAAGTTGTGTAAGTATTTCACAGCGGTCTGTGTTTTTGTTCTAATGAAGAGGCAAGTACGCCCATTCTTGGAGGACTTAGTTTAATAAATCTAAAGCCTTGGTACCTTAATTGGCCATAATTCACAAGTAGTGCTTTATTTAAAAAAAAAAAAAACTGTAGGTAGGTATCGATTCTCATATTTTTCAACCTCTAAAAGCCCGGCTTTGTGAACTTTACACTGACTCTATGTTCAGGAGTGGAGTGGACCGGGCCCCTTAATACAAAACCACTATCCAGCAATGCAACAAGTTCTCCACCACTTTGAATACTAACACCATTATCTCTTAATTCATCCCAGACTTACATTATTTTCTTTCTTACTTACTGCATTTTCCAGCAATTTCAACCATTGTAAGAGGATGTATTGCGATCGTATCACACCACACACACGACTTTTTTCTTAATCTAATTAATACAATTTAATCAAGAAATTTTCTTTAAAATTGCAACGTTAAAATATTTAGTTGTGCTGGCCATAAAAATGGTGGTGGGAATTTTACTTGTACACATGAGCGTGAAACGTTCTATGTTAAAACCAAGAAAGCTTATTTAAATTCAAACTAACTGACAGCCCCCCCCCCATTAATCCCCCGTGTTTTCAGATAGTTGTTACAAGTAAAAATGATACATTTCTATCTACGCAACAAGCACTCCCAAGTTTCAAAGCTATCAAAAAATTCAAAAAAACCTATTCTGTACAATGCACTTCCGGTGAACCCATTTTCTATAAATTTTAGTATTCTGTCTATGCTTAAATGTTAATTAATATTTCGTATTATATGGTCAAACCATATATTATTATATTGAAATGGTACTTTCATAGTGGAAAGCATGACGCTACGGTTTCTCCAGGACCCACGAACCCACGGACCCACGAAAAGAACAAATTTCCCGGGCAAATTTTTCAAACTGATAGGTATTAATGTTATATAGATATTTAAAGAAAATCGTTGGATCCATTTTTGAAAAAATCGCTGAAACCTGATGGATTTTGCCTAATAATTTCGCGCAAGATGCGGTGGTAGTGACTATAACATGATTGATCTATATTATTTGTCTGTGGGGAGGGACCAAACCCTACGCTATCCAAAGCTTCACTGGGCCCATATAGCTATCCCAAGAAAAAAAACAACAACAGACCGGGTCTAGAACAAATATCCAGACTCGGGTCTAATCCATCTAAGATTCACCGCAGTCCGAACAAATCGGACAAAACCTTAAGGGGAAATCGCCTAAGCTCTTCCACAGGCATTCTGCTCCGACCAAAGGTCCTGAACCTAATCTCCTCACAACCCAGACAAACTGTCATAAGATGGATGGGTGTTTCCTCCTCTGTCTCACAGACTCTACAAAATGGATCCGCCATAAGCCCCATTACGTAGAGATGTCTCCTTAACCATAATGTCCAGTTAGGGATCCAACCAGATGCCTGAGAGAGCTCCGTATGTTTGAGCATTCTAAGACTATTCGTTTTTATTGATAATGGTAAATGAAGAACCAGTTTTTAAAAATTTGATACCAATAACAGATATAGTAGCGATTACACAATTATTTATAAAATCATAAATTTTCTTTTAACAACAAAATATTGTGCACTGAGCAGGCTCCGGGCGCCAATGACCATAGATGTTGACGCGCCTTAAATTAAAAAAAAAAAAAACCGTACATTGTACTAAGGTGGTACTGTAGAGGAAAGCATAACCCTGCTTTTTCCTCAAAACCCCCCAAAAGCCAACTTTCCCTGGAAAATGTTTCAGATAACCGTGATAGTCATTTGTGGGTGTGTGTGCGTGTAAAAATAGATAAATAGTTTAAAGAAAATCATTGGAACCGTTTTCGACGAAATCACAGAAACTGAAGAAAACAAACATTCAGTCAAGTTCTATCTTGGGGTCAGTTGCTGTAGTAATGCCTAAACGGAATGCTAAGTTTGAGTTTCCTGCAACTTTTGGTTTTTGAAATATTTTGTTTATAATCGTAGATTAGATTAGATTAGATTCTATGGGAGGGGGGGATTGGCTCTTCAGCCTGCGCCACCGCGACCCCATGGGTCTATTGTGGCAACCCCTAAGTTGGAGACCCCTCCCAAGCCCTGTCCTTTGTCGAACTGCGGAGTCTGGGGAGGCTCCCAGGTGGTCAATTTAGAGCACCTGTCATCAGAGCCCCCTCTCGAGCCCTATCTACCTTAAAAGTCTTAATAGACCCGAGAGGGGCCCCTGGCTGAGGCTTGCAGGCGTCAGCTTCTCTCTCAAAGAACATAAAACTTACATAGGTATCTGTTGCCAGGTCCATGCGGTGCATGGCTTATTAATTTCCATGGCCCAGTGAGGAAACGCCAGCTGTATCCTTATGGCCACCCGGCTAGTGGAAGTAATTCTGCAGTTAGTCTGGGCGAGTAGATGTGAATGAACATATTCGCCTGCCTTTGGCTCTGGGGTTTTGACCCACATTCCTTGATCGGCCGTGATCCAGTCCTATTGGAGCAATCCTAAGGCATCTGAGCACAACGAACGGTCCGCGATAAGTGTTCCAATGGAACCCTCCCGCGGCAAAACCAAACACGGTTTCCTCATGCCTCTATGAACCGAATGCACCAGGTACCCAAAAACAGAAGACCTTCTTATGGTACGTTGCCCTAGTGCACCTAGGCCAATCCTCACATACTTGAGGCTGATCTCCCACGAATCAATTGCCCACAGGGCAGCCTAACTATCCGAATAAATGATGATTCTGGAGTCAGGCACTCCGCGTCTTCTTTTTTCGGCGGCGCAAGTAATAATTGCGACTAGCTCCGCCCGGAAGACCGTCGCTAGTCTTCCCAGGCTCACCGAGATATCACATCTCGGATGAGCCCCATACACCCGGCTCCCACTCCTTCTTCCATTTTAGACCCGTCCGTGTACCACATAGATTTGCCTGAGATTGGCGGCCTGTTCTTCCATGCCCCTTTGTCTAATATGAAGATTTTGAAAGGTTTTTGGAAGTCGTATCTAGGAGTCATTATATCCGAAGGCAGACCTAAAGTCGTGTCTGCCTCCAACTCCTCGCATAGTTCCTGTTATTTCCTACTATGCCTGGGATAAATGGGAGCTTGTCCCTGTTGCAGTCGAGCCACGACTGCCCTAGCTATGCCTTGGACGTAGATGTGGAGTAGTGGAAGGTTTAAAAGAACCTCCAAGGCCGCAGTACGGGTAGTCATCAAGGCGCCCGTCGTGCTCAGGCAGGCCAGCCTCTGAACACTTCCAAGCGCCGCAACCCTCCCATCTGCAAGGTCTTTGTCCACCACACCACCGCTCCATGGGTTGCCATCGATCTCACCCCACTGGTATAAATTCACAGGGTCATCTTCAGGCTTAGTCCCCATCTTTTACCGCACAGCCTCCTACACCTACTCATTGCGATTTCGGCTTTATGTATGATAATGTTAATATCAGAATTCCATGTCAGCCTTCGGTCAAACATGACTCCCAAATATTTGGCTTCCATTATAATCGTAAGTGAGCAACCAATTTTTGAAAATGTGTTACTGTTTAAAGGATATAATAGCAATTACAGGGCGCTAAACATGAAAAAAATGTATGGACTACCAAAGTAATAATAAAATTAATTAATAAAAACATTATATTTTATAAAAAGCTTAATGGTTATCTATGTAAATTAATAGAACAATACAATCTGCTGGATGGGGTCTACAGAGGTGGTGCCGCAACGAACGTTTGTAGTTTAGAATCAAATTGAATTATTTAAATTAAAACCTTTGAAAAATAAAACAGACACCCACACACACAAATAGAAATAACTCGAAAGTTTTTATTAACAAAAATTTGCTTGTGTAATTGGAGAGAACTGCAGTTCTGCCAACCCAGTCATGTGTTTACATCCATTAGCTAGTATTGTATTCTGGTTAATATGTCTATTATATAAATATATCAGTACTTGTCTATTGATTTCACAAAAACTTCAGTTGGTAACAATGTAATTGCTTTTTTTACGTTTGGGGAATTTTTTACTGTTTTTTTTTTTATTTGTAAGACATGCGTGTGAAAAATATGGCGGTTGGAGTACCGGGAAAACTGATTTTTTGGGTGTTCTGGGGGGAACAGTAGCGTTATGTTTTCCTCTAAAATACCACTTCAATATAATATATGGTTTTACCACCTACATAATATTAACACACATTAGAAGCATTGGTAGAATTCCAAATTTGAAGAAAATCTATTAACCCGAAACTGCGATTTTACAGAATAGCTTTTTGAGCTTTTAGAAATATTCAGAAAAACGGCTGAAATGATTTCCACTAAACTTGGTGCATTAACTTCACAGATAAAACATATTACTTTTATTAGTAAAATTTTCCCTCCCAAAAAAATATTTGGGATAAGTTGTGCGGGATTTTGTGGCGTTAATTTCAAAATTTACATTTAGAGCGCTCTTCTGGGCCACAATAATCATCAACTTCTCTGCCTGCCGAGATTACTAAGAGAAAGTAGTGTGAGTGTTCACACCAAATTTGTTTTTGCATGGTTATGGGAGAACAGTAGCTTTTACCTTTCTTCTAAAATACCATTTCAGTACTATGTATGGGTTCTGACTCCTGTATAATATTGATATACATTAGAAGCATTGATAGATTTCTTAATTTGCAGAAAATGGGTTAATCGGAAGAACTATTTTACAGAATAAGTTTTTAAGGTTTGATTTTCATTAAGCTTGGAACACATTTCCAATTAAAATCTGTGCTGAAGAAAACCTGAGAATGGTCCTTAAAAACAAGGTGATTCTCATCTTTATGAAGAGCACATGGACAAGGCAACAATAGGCTCGATACCAATGAAGGAGAGAGGCGCTTAGTTTGGTTAGCCTATCTACCTCCTCATTTCCCATGATTCCCATATGATCTGGTACCCAGACAAGAACCACATATTGATAAGAATAGCTCTTCCAGACTTTTGGAACATTCCAATTCTAACTTAGAGGTCTAATGCCCATTAAGGTACTAGGATTCCTCAGGGATCTTAACATGATGGAGGTTTTGTAGAACGGATGTTCAGTTGGGACATATGTTCAGGTGTTGTGGGCAAACAGCCTGCGGTACCCAGGGGGCATAGCACAATAGATCGAAAGATCGCAGTGCATTAGCCCTTCCTTCACAAAAAACAAAAAAACAAAAAAAAATCGTCGGAGACATTTTTGAGAAAATCGCGAAAAAGTGAAAAAAAAAATCATTCACTAAAGTGGTGATGTAAACGCACTTCCGGTTATCCGATTTTTTCAACTCGGAACTTCAACATCATATTCAATTCTAATTAACATTATTTAGATGATAGAATTGTCATAAACGAAATAGCATTTAGATAAAAACCTATCCCCACCCTCCTCATAACTGCCCTTAAATCATTTTTCCCAGAGAAATTTTCAAATAAAAGTTGTAGCTCCTTGTATGTGTAGTTGATATGCTAAGTTTGAAGAAAAATCCGGAGCCATTTTTGAGAAAAACGCAAAAAAGTAAAAAAAAAAACAACAAGTAAAGTGGTACTTTCGGTTGAGGAAATTTGACAGATGCCCCACTGTCAGATGCCATGGTGATACCTAAACGGAATATCAAGTTTCAACTTTCTGCGATTTTTCGTTTTTGAGCTAGGCTGTTCACATACGTACATACATTCATACATACATACATACATACATACACACACACACACACACACGCTAAAAACCACTTTTTTGTACTCAAGGGACCTCAAAATGGATATTTCCGGTGAAAACTCGATATCGAAAATTTGACACGATCACAATACTTCCTCTTACTAGGGTAAGAGAAAGTAAAAACCAGAGGTGAAGACACAAGTACTCAGTGCCTTTAACGCAGCGTGACTGTCCTGAATGAGTAGTTTATAAAATCGCACTTCCGGTATACCAATTTTTTTTCAAATTTGGAATTCTATCAATGCTTCCAATTTGTATTAATATTGTGTAGGTTGTAAAACCGTGTGTTATACTGAAGTAGTACTTTAGAGGAAAGCATAACGTTCCTCCAGAACTTCCAAAAAAATCAATTTTTCCCGGAAAATGTTGCAAATAAAAGTGATCGGGATTTATGTTACTAGATGTTATACAAAGTATAAAGAAAATCGTTGGTGCCGTTGTAGAGTAAATAACAAAAACCGGAAAAAAATCAGTAAAGTCGGACTTCCGGTTGAGGGATGTAGTTCGAAATCCTCGTGTGTGATGCGGTGGTAGTGCCTAAACAGAATACCAAGTTTGAGCTGCCTGCGACTTTTTATTTTTGAGATATTCAGTTAAGACACACATACAGACACATAAAGACTTCGTTAAAATCATTTTATTCGAAGTCAAAGAACCACAAAACATGCATTTCCATTGAAAGCTTAATTTCGAAAATTTGACATGATTGCAATCCTTCCTCTTACTCCTAGTAAGCGAACGTAATAAACTAAAAATTATTTATATACAGAAGAATCTAATTATTGAAGGAAATATGTAAAGACGCTTTGTGTGTTGTTTCCAGTTAATGCTAAAATACTTAATAATATCTGTTAAGATTTGATGTTAGGTATTTATGTAAAGGTATTCCAGCGTTCCTTTGATCAGGGTTTATGGAGGGGTTACGGGTAGTGGGGAAGTGGGAAAGTGGTGGTAGAGGGAGTGGGAGTTGACTGAACCATGAGGCGGTGTAAGAGCTCCGACTGTATAACTTGAGCTCCTATTAGGATTCACAGTTATACTGAAATTATTGCTTCAAGTAAAACTTTGACACAATTTGAATTATTAATCAGCCAGTGGAGGTAACTTGCCTTAAAGTCTGCATGAAAGTAAGCTCTGGTATTACACTCCGCTCGCACTGGCTTTAGATTATTGCAGAACAAAAAATCTGATTTGGTTTTTTTACTGAAAAAACTGTCCAGTAAAAGCGGACTTCCGGTTTACTAATTTTCTTGAAACTTGGAATTTTGGCCATCTATTTATTTCTAACTAATTTTGTTTGGATGATAGAATTGTATAATCAACTACGATAGCACTTTGGAGAAAAATATAACCCCACCTCTCCTTCAAAATTTCTCTTAAATGAATTTTCCCAGAGAAATGTTTTAAATAAATACATTTATACATTACGAATAACAAGAAGATAGTATAAAAAAAAGTTCATCTATAAACATTGACGCAGATTAATAACAATCGTACAGGAATTTGTAACAAGTAACATACCGTTACTTAACTCTACATATAATATATAAAAAAACGAGGATAATATTTTCCAACTAAAATATACTATATAACTCGCAACGAACAAAGCAATAGCACAAAAAGTACAATAAATAAAACAATATAAGGTTGGTATTAACAATTTGTGGACAAGTAAATTCAATTAATATACATTTCTTTATAATTACATATTTTCATTGTACTTTGTAAAATTTTTTTCAGATGTATAACACTGTTATCCTTTGAAAATGGCATGTAAAATGCCGAAACGTCAGGAAAACTAAATGTATAACATATTATAATAATAAAAAGAAAACAAGGCTGTCAAAGAAGGTTCATTTTCCAACAAACCCGGAAAAATCACAACATACGTAAAAATGAACTAGGCCATCATCTTTGGCATTTGTTGGCAGTAGTTGGCAACAGTGCCAGCGACGGTAATACTACCATTTCAAAAATAAACACTTGGAGGCATGGCTCTCTCAGTATGAATGGTTTATAGCATGGTTTTGTACGATTGGAATATAGTTCTAATATGGTACAGAACTTACCTCTCAAATAGCTACTGTTAGCTTAGGTTTGATTGAAAGCCGGCCTTAGTGGCGGTGGGGGGGACATGAGAAGCCTGTTTCCATTATATCTGATTAACTAGCTGTCAAGGGTATTAGCCAGCAAGGCACCGCCCGCCTTGGGCCCCCCCCCCGGCTAGCCTCACTGCCACCCCAACGGGCCCACCGCCAAAATACCCAGCCCCATTGAGCGCACTCCTTCTCCCCACCACCAAGGACTGCTACGTCTCTAAACATAAGCTTTTATACAAGGCTATGGTTAGAATTAAGGAGAAAGATATCTTAATGTTAGTTATTCTATCTGCATACAATATACATATACAATCCTCCTTCCAGTTAAGTATTTGCCCTCCTTTGCTCAAGTTCACATCCTCCATCTAGTGGCGGCCGTGAAGTGGGGGTTGTGGTGGCAGCTAATCATTCAGTACTGTCATAGCAATAAATAATGTAAAAAGCCATAGCAAAAGACGTTCGCTTGGTAATTTTGGCAGTCTTCTTAAACAGTGACACCCATCAAGAAATATGGTAGATCATAAATTAACAAAATTAATTCCCTATAATTACTTTCTCTAAATACTGTTAGCGGAAGTACTGCAGTCATGTCAAATTTTCGAAATGGAGTATTCACCGGAAATGCACGTGTTCAGGTGTCTCCTCCGTGAGTCAGAAAAAGTGGTATTTAGCAATTGATGTATGTCTTTTTTCCTATAACATGCAAAAGATTACAAATTACTAATTTATAAATTGCTATGATTTATATACAGCGAAAATATAAGAATTGCACAATAACAATTTATCTAAGTCAAATTGTATTCACATAATTGAGAAATATATCGTACAAATGAGTATTCAGTAGTTCTGACTCTGGAGAGGGCCAATTAACACTTCTCAATACAACTTTTTGCATCAAATAAGCCCTTTCTCTATGAAAAAAAAAAAAAACACATTCGAAAAGTATATGATGCCAACTTTGACAGGAAGAGATATCACATCTGCGTGATGAGTCTAAGATTAAGATTGGAGCGATGAAGGTATTGTTCGTTTCTAACATCTCCCGACAACACCTGGGTCAGTTTATCTGAATGGTAAATTAGATTTCCGTCTGTATTCAACTGTTGAAAAAAACTCCTTACTTAATATGCTGTGACCACAGTCGCTCCCAAGCTCTCTTTGTAAGAGGAAATCTACATTTGACCTGGGAGGAGTCGTCAGATGATTTGGGTACTGCAAAGCCAGCAAGTCCGCTTTTTCATTGCCAGTTTCTCCAATGTGAGCCTTAACTTTATTGTACTTTACTACAAGCTGGCAACGTTGAAGAAGGTGAATAACAGCTTTCCTTATTTTTTCCACTAGTGGCATGCGATTATTGCTATTTGAAATGCAATCCAGTGTTACTCTACTATCAGTTCTAATTATAATTGTTTCCAGGTTATTATTTATTATAAGTTCGTTCACGTCATCAGAACCAGGTATGCCTCACCTATCACATAATTGAATAACAGTTCTAGAGCATTATAGATCGCGAGAAGTTCAGTCTGATTATTAGAACATTTCTCTGCAAGCCTGTACTCTTTAGCCATTACCTCATTTCCATGAATGTGTATAGCAATTGCAGCATCTACCCCATTTTCCCTTTCATTGCCATCAGTGTGTACCATTAGATCTTGCGCTCACCATTCACTTTTGGAGTATTACTCTTCCAACATTTGAATTTCTGGAGCCAGAGCAAGATGTATCCGGTATGGTGACTCTGTTGGTGTTAATATTTCCCTCGTAACCTTTCATGATTCTATATTTTCTATATATCTGTTGTAGTTGGGTCCGCAGAGCTGGAAAACATCAGAGATATTTTACGTGATAGTATAACTTAAAAAGCAAAAATCGCTTAAGGATGAGCGCTGTGAGGTCATCCATGTCTGGAACCAACAGCAGGCTCGGAACCAATGAAAGAGAGAGAGGCGCCTAATTTGGCAAACCTATCCACCCCCTCATTCCCAAAGATTCCCATGTGACCTGGTACCCAGACCAGAAGCACATCCTTCAGAGAAGAAAGATCTTCCAGTCTTTTAGAACATTCCAACACCAATGGAAGTGAAGTGAAGACACATGAACTAAGCGCCTTCAACGCAGCTTAGCTGTCCGAGCAGATACAAACACCCTTTAAATTAGCGTTACGCACCAACTCATCCAAGATACAACAAAGAATTGCATATACCTCAGCCTAAAAAACGGTGGCCCACTCACCAAGAGGCACCACCAAATGGTCTCCCGTCTCAAAATACACGGCAGCCCCAGACCTACCATCCATCCTGGAACCGTCCGTGTAGCACCGGAGATAATTCTCAGGAATCACCCCAGACGAACCCAGGGTTAACCAATCTTCTTTAGAATGCAACCTAACTCTATAGGAGTGATCAAAGACAAAAGTCTCCAACACCCTATCAGAAGGGAATCCTGTAATGGGAATCCTTAAAATCATCTCGCGATAAATGGTAGAATGACCATATCGCTTACCCTGCCAAAAACCTGCCTTTTTAATTCTATAACAGGCTTTCATTGCCTAGTTTTTCACCTCCACAAAAAGAGGTGGAATTCCCAACAAAGTCTCCATAGATGCGGTCGGTGTAGTTTAAAATGCACCAGTCACCGTCAGATCCAAGTCAAGCGTTGGATATCCTCCAGCAGCTGTCTACGGATCGTGTCTCAATGCGACGCCATCACACCAAAACCGAATATAATAGCCTAGATTTAATAACCATACAATAAATCCAGGACATCATCTTGGGAGTAATCCCCCAGTTCTTACTTATAACCCTTCGACATTGGCAAAAGGAAATTACTGCCATGTTCCGACCAGTTCAATTTGCTGTCGAGAACTACTCCAAGGAACTTCATTGATTTACTAACCTGTATGGAAATGCCTAGCAACCTGGGAGGTGTAAAACCTATTATCTTCCTTCTATGAGTAAATAGAATTACCTGGGTCTTATTAGGATTGATGAGAAGGCCTTTATCCTGTGTCCAACAATATACCATGTTAAGGACGTTTTGCATTTAGTCCGAGATAGTGAACAGAGCGCCCTATGCTTGCGCATAAAATCCCGATGAATTCATCCTAGCCAGAAGGTCATCCATGATGGCACACCACAATTTTGGTGACAAACAATCCCCTTGAGGGCATCCTCTCCCCGCTTCTCCTGTTATTACAATTATAATATAAAATGTCAAATTTTCTTTAAAATCAAATTTTACGTATTTGTCCTGACACAAATCCAGGGGTGGTGGGGAGATAAGTACCTACCTACTACACATGGCAGGTAGAGAAGTAATTCCATATTCTGCCGCATACAGCGCACAAAAATATTGAAACAACCTGCATATAACCTTTGAAATTTAAGGCCTCAAATTCCTCGCAAAAACAATTTTTTTTTCTTCAAAAATGTTTCAAATAAAAGTGATACATTTATATCTGAGCAGTTAATGGTGTGTATTTAGTGTATTTAGTGTATTTAGTGCCATGGTATGTATTTAGTACGGACCATGTTTAAAGAAAATCGTTGTAGCGGTTTTCGACGAATTGGATAGTTTTTTTGAAGCCTATGGAACTTCTTTAGTTAAAAATACAGTCAGTTTCTTTTTATACACCCCCACTATATACACCCCCACTATGTACACCCCCACTATATACACCCCCACTATATACACCCCCACTATATACACCCCCACTATATACACAGTCACTATATACACCCCCAATTAATATCCACACACTATATACAACCCCCACTATATACACCCCCACTATATCACCCCCACACCCCCACTATTTGAACATTGAAAAATAAAATAAATCTCGTGTGAAACACTCACACGACATTCTTTAGTTAATTAATACAAATTGATGATTTTTTTTTTTACTTTCTTTAAACTTGCAACGTTCAAATCAATGTTTAATTGTGCTGGCCATAAAAAAAAAGGTGGCAGGGATGTTACTTTTATCCCTGAGCGTTCTTATGTGTAGCGTTCTATGTCAAAACCAAAAACGTTTGTGCAAATTTAAATTTAAGGTATTGATAGACCGCCAATACCTCTCCGAAATCTATTGTTTCAGAAAATATTAACAAAAGTGCCCATAAATGAATTTTTCCAGAGAAATGTTTTAAATAAATTTCTTTGTGTGTTTAGTTTATATAAGAAGTTTCAAGAAAATCGTCGTAGCCATATTTAAGAAAATCGCGAAAAAGTGAAAAAATCATTTAGAAAAAGTGGTAAAGTAAACAGACTTTCGGTAATCCGATGTAACAGCAACCAAAGAGAGATCAGCAACCAAAGAGAGTAAAGAGAAGAGAAAAACACCCTACCACTCTCTTGGACTGGAGTGGGAGAAACTGTATTATAAATACAGCGACGGACAGTCCATGTGAATACAGTTCACAGTTCGATACAGTTCAATATAGTTCACTATAGTTCATCATCTCGCCAGTCATTTCGTGTCATTTTCATACCACTCTACCTTAACCATTCTCTGTATTGTAAAGTCCAGGCAGACTGTGTCTCATTATTATTAACCAGTGTTAACCCAGTTTTCTTATTTCATCAAATTAAACCTAAATTCTCTCCACCTAACACATCCATTATATCGATTTTTTTCAAATTCAGAATTTCAACAACATATTCAATTGTAATTAACATTATTTAGTTGACAGAATTGTCTAATAAACTGAAATAGCACTTTAGATGGAACCTAACTCCACCTCTCCTCCATAACTGCCATTAAATTAATTTTCCCAGAGAAATGTTTCAAATAAAAGTTGTAGCACCTTGTATGTGTTGTTTGATATACAAGTTTGAAGAAAATCGTCAGCTAGTTTTGAGAAAAACGCAAAAAAGTAAAAAAAACAAACTAGTAAAGTGGTATTTTCGCTTGAGGAATTTTTACAGGGAACGTACTGTCATTCCCATGGTGATACCTAAACGTAATATCAAGTTTCAACTTTCTACGGTTTTTCGTTTTTGAGGTATAGTGTTCAATACACAGACATACACAGACCATTTGCTAAAAACCACTTTTTTGGACTCAGTGGACCTCAAAACGGATATTTCCAATGAAAACTCGATATCGAAAATTTGACACTATTACAATGCTTCCTCTTACTAGGAGTAAGTACTAGGAGTAAGTACTAGGAGTGAGAGAAAGTAAAAATAAAAGTGATACATTTCTTTCTCTGCAACAAACATTCCAGGTTCAAAGAAAATCGTTATTTTCGAAGAAAATTCCAAAACACTTTCATTTACGCTTTCTCTACAAATCTGGAGTCAATGCTTTTAATGTGTATTAATATTGTGTAGACAGTAAAACTATATATTATACTGAAGTGGTACTTTAGAGGAAAGGATAAACGCTACTGTTGCCCCCCCCCCAGAAATCCTCCAAAAAAAACAATTTTCTTTGAAATAAAAGTGATATTTTGTGTGTAGACAGTATAAGTTTCATTGGAAATCATTGGAACGATTTTTGACAAAAATCTAAAAAAAATGAAAACAAAAACTACTCAGTAAAGTGACCAAAATCTTAATATCAAGTACCTTGGTAGAACTTAAACTGAATATTAAGTTTGAATTTTTTGCAATTTTTCAGACCCAGGACTACATCACGTATATTTTTGGTGAAAACTCTATATAAGTAAATTTGACACGGTCGTAATATTTCCTAAATTCCTGTACTAAATAATGTAACTGTAATGTAATATAAAACAAAAATTTCCACAGATGTTGTTCTGTTAGGAAATACTTTGTAGTAACGCCGCTATGAAGGGTTTGTTTGGTGGATGGCAAGGTGCCGGTGGGCGGATGACGACGATAGTGAAACGAGGGTTGAATGTGCGATATTAATACACACTACTGTAATTAATTTTACGACATCACTTTGATTCAAGTGATCCTACAATATAGTCCACACACGCGCGCACACACACACACACACACACACACATACGCACAGGAGTAATTTCCGTTAATGAAGTTTCCAAGTAAAAGGTAAGATATGTTAGAGAAATTAGTTCCTTTATAATCAAAGAAGGCATCTGTAAAATCCACGGCTCGATAGATCTCACCTATTGTTTCATATGTTTTGCTTGAATTTAATGTATGAAACCTCTTTTACCTACTGTTCGTAGGTCTCTTCAGTATGCAAAAATTGTTTTTAACCAGCGGTCTGTATGTGTGTGGTGAGTGTGTGCGTGTGTGAACAAAATATCACAGAAATGAAAAAAATAATTACAGAAAGCTCAAAGTTAGTATACCGATTAGGCACTACCATCGCATTGGACATGAAGATTTCGGCCAAAATCCAGCAACCCAGAAATTCGACTTACTGAAAGTTATTTTTTATTTTATCGTGTTTTTCTTGAATACAATTCAAACGGTTTTCTTTAAACATTGAATACTTTCTACACATATAGGTATCTATCAGTTTTATTTAAAACATTGTCTAGGGAAAATTGATTTTTCGGGGTTTCGGGGGGGGGGGTGGGGGGGGGGGCGGCGCATGCTTTCCTTAAAATCTCATTTCAGCTTAAGTATGGTTTTACCACCTAACATAATATAATACATATTTAGAAGCATGAAAATTCCAAATTTGAAGAAAATCGGTTAACGGGTGTAACAGCAGTGAGAGAGAGACAGAGAGAGTGACAAAATGACAGGACCACTCTCTCGGACTGGAGTGAGAGAAACCACATAAATACAGCGACGGGAGACAGAACAGACAACAGTTCATACTACTGAGTTCATACAGCCAATCACTACGTGTCATTACCCATTATACGGAAGTTGTTTGAAATTTTCTCGAAAATGGCTATAATAATTTACTTTAAACTTGGCACGCCGAAGCGGGTGGTTGAACTGAACAGAATACCAAATTTGAGCTTGCTGCGGTTCTCTACCTGGCTGGATTAATGGTTCAGTAAATTTATGTTACTGTGAATGAGTAAAATTTGATGATAGGAGAAAATTTGTCCTTTTGTATATAATTGTGATAAAAGGTGCTTAAGAAAGTCGTGTGAGTGTTCATACAAGTTGTAATAAAATCGAAGACTAACAGATAGATTGTTGGTGATTTAAATTATTCCTACTATAGAAACTTCATATAAAAATAAACACAAGATTCCAAAGGAAGAAGCCTTAATGATCCCGAATGGGCGAGTCTAAACAAATTAAACAAAGCACTTTTAATAGGATTTGGCCTGAGTGAGAAGAAATTGAATTCCTATTTTATTATACCAATGAATGGCTAATATAAATTAAGCAGCAAGCACTCGGCCTTCTTCACCGCCTCCGAGGCGGGGTGCCGCCATTTTACCTATAAAATATATCTTTAGCACAAATACAAATAATAAAGAAAACAAGATATTCAGCAATTATAATTTATATTAATTATCGAGAGATTAAGACAATAAATTCAAAACCTCTGGTGTGAAACACTCACACAACTTTCTTTAACACTAATTAATACAATTTTATAAAGAAATTTTCTTTAAAATTGCAACGTTTCCAATGGTTAGTTAGACTTGTTGGGTAGAATAAAAATGGCGGTGGGGTATTTATTTGTATATCTGAGTGGCACAACAAAACTTTTTACACTGCTGCTGCTCATTGACTTTCTGATTGGGTTAAATAAGGTAAAACCTTGATAGAAAATCAAAATGGTTTTCGTAAACTTCGCGGCTGTATCGATAATATTTTCACTCTCTTCGCTGTAATTAGCCAAATCGATCACAAGAATGAGATATCTTTTCTTTTATACGCCGATGACGTTGTCTTGCTGTCAAACACACCCATCGACGCTAAAAATAAATAAATAAATAAATTACGTACTTTGCAACATTATTGTTGTATTTACCGGCTTGAAGTTATATTAAAAAATCTAGAGTAGTAATTTTTACAAAAATATCTCGGAAGAGCTACAGAAGAATGTGTTTATTATCGTAACGGACTTTGCGAGTTGCCAGTTCATTTAATTACCTAAGCACTTCCAATTTCGGAATTTTCCACGTGACCAGTATATATATACATATACCAGTATGATATATGTGGCACAAATAGCCTCTGGGGCTGTGAGAATTGTTATGGTTAAAACCAAACTGACTTTATGGGAGTAAGCTGAAATTGTTCGAAAGTATCATCTGTTCTACCTTACTGTATGACAGTGAGATATGGGGCTTTAAGACAAACTGAACAAACAGAAATAGTACAAGTAAAATATTTTAAATCTTTATTTGGTTGGCCTTCCCCACCTGCTAAATTACATGGTCAGATTGGAAACTGGGTCAGGTTAGATTAGAACATTTTGTTTTAAAAAGAGCATTAAACTGGTTGATTAAATTGTAAAAATATCCCTAATAACAGGTTGCCCAGAATTTGCTTTAATAAACTATTGACCTTGGATGGTACTGGTGGTAACATTGTTAAATACAAATGGATCTCTCAGTTAAAAAATTATTTTATTACGTCAGGACATGATTGGTTGTGGCATAGACAAGAGGTGGAGGTAATTAAAAAGTTTAGGTGTAAAATGTTGAGGGATTTCAGGGAATATTCCATTAATAGAGATTTAGAGCGAGCGCCCCGCTCGTCCTACAACACGATATATAAAAAGAAATTGATATAAAAACTGTTCCAGCATTTATTTATTTATAATATTGCTATTGATTGATTGTTGAAAGCATCAGAGACATTTTCCGTGATAGCCTGCTTCTTTCTGTGGTCATCGACCGGTTTCGGGCGTTTGCCTATCATCAGGATGTTTTTCTCAAACAGTGTAATAACAGACTTGCACAGAGCAAGAGGAGTGTATCAACTGTATTTGCTCTGAGCAAGTCTGTTATCGCACTATTTTATCAAAACAACTTAATGATGGGCGAATGCCACCTGTCGATGACCATAAAAAGAAGCAGGCTATCACGGAAAATGTCTCTGATATTGCTATTGAAGTTGACTGTTCAGTCAGCTTAGGATTAGTGCCGATAAAAAGATCTATTTTGTAAACTAGAAATATTAATTAGAATGTAGAACTACGAGAAAAGTGTAAACTATGTAAACGAAGTGAGCAAACAACACTCGTAATTTAGGAGTGCCCATATTGAATGTAGTATGTATAAAAACAAACATATTTCACTCTAGATAATTCTTAGGAAAATGTATTCATATATAATAAATAAGATCAGTATACGATGTGTGTAACTACGAGTATATTATAAAATCTATGAGGTTATGTAGCCTTTTGTTAGAAAAATCATGTATTGGTTTTCTTAAAATTTCTTCACTGTAAGTTCCGGTAACATTTTAAGATAGTGCATCGTATTCTGTAATTCTTATTGTTTGTTGGTATTTTTTCTACTTTTGTTTACTTTCCAAATATTAGAAGTAATTAATTTTTTCTGTACTTTCGTTTTGAATATTTTTATAAAGTGGTAATTTCTTAATTTACACTTTCGTATTTCCAAGTAATTTGGATGTATTTTCTATGTATATTTTAATTTGTGCTTATCATTGGTAACTAATTTTTACTTTCTCTTACTCCTAGGAACTTTTCTATACGATTTACACATACAGAGAGCTACAACTTTTATTTGTACCATTTATTCGGGAAAATTCTTTCAAGGTGGTCTTTAGGAGAGCGGTGGGGTTATATTTTCCTCTAAAGTGCTATATTAGTTCATTATACAGCTCTATCATCTAAATAATATTAATAAGATTTAAATATGTTGAACTGGCTTGTAGGACATACTTTGCCGATACATAAGAAAGGCGATAAAAAAGATTGTCCTAATTACCGAGGAATCACAGTCAGTAACAAGCAGTTTAAGCCGGCTTTATAGTCTTGTTTTAAAAGCAAAAACTGAGGAAGAATGCAAAGGTAAGTTTTCTGAAGATCAAGCAGATTTCAGACTTGGGAGAGCCTGTACCGATTATATCTTTTCATTGACTTAGTTGCTAGAAAGGAGGTTAGCCCATGATCAAGAGGTGCATTTGGCTTTTGTGGACCTCGAAAAAGCTTATGACACAGTGCCGCCAAAGAAACTTTGGGAGGCTCTGGATTTGAGTGGCATAAGTAAAGAACTAATAAGCGCTATTGAGAGCCTATATAATGGAGCGAAGGCACAAATAAAGTTGGGAACCGATATTTCCTAAGCTTACCCCATTACAAAAGGTCTGAAACAAGGGTGTTGCCTTTCTCCTCTCCTTTTTAATATCTTCATTGAACAGGCATTAAGAGACTGGAAGAGGAAGTCTCCATGCAATGGGGATAAAAATAAACGAAGATAGTTGCTTGTACAACCTACAGTTCGCGGATGACCAAATTGTGATCGCATCAAATCCAGAGGATCTCAGTTACATGATGCTTAAATTGGACAAAACTTATTCCGCTTGGGGTCTAGACGTCAACAAAGTCAAAACCAAATACATGGCCTTCGACAGTGGGGAGGAGTCCTTCCTATTAAAGAGGACTGGAATTTAGTACGCAGTTCAGGGTGTAAGTACCTGGGGGTATTAGTTTCTCAAGAAGGTTTTTGTGACAACAACATCCAGATGAGAATAAATCAAGGAAGAAAGGTACTAGGCATATTGAACTGTGTACTATGGAATAAAAATCTTGGCCTGTCTACTAAAAGAAAGATTTATAACTCCTTCCTTTTGGATACAACCCTGTATGCTTGCGAATCTTGGACAATAAAAAAGAAAATGCTTAGCCATAGAAATGGAGTTTTGGAGGAGAAGTTGCGGTGTTTCACGTTTGCAGCGAATTCCGAATGTCCAAATAAGGGATAGCGTACAAGCAGGAAAAAATCTATTGTTTTCAATCGAAACAAGAAGGTTGCTCTGGTATGGTCATGTAAAGAGAATGGGTAATGAACGATGGCCAAGGAAAATGTTAGAACACAAACCAAGTGGACGAAGGTAGCGAGGAAGGCCCAACAAGAGGTGGATGGAGGATGTCCAGGAAGGAATTGCGGCACGGGGTCTCCGTGAAGGTGATTGGAGTGATAGGAGTTGTTGGAAGGAAAGGATTTTGGGTTCCACCATATGACATAGATCGTCAAGGATGAGGAAAATAAAAATATGTTGCCAAATTAACCCCACATATCAATTCATTGATATGCTATTGAAGGCTAGCAAACATTTAGTAAAAATTTTCGACAAATCCTGACAAATTTTCGATATCGAATTTTCACCGGATATACACGTTTTGAGATCCACTGATCTGTAAAAGTGGTTATCAGAAAAATGGTCTGTTTGTGTGAGTGAGAGACTAGGGTCAGCAAACTCCCACCAAAAGGGAAAATCGCAGACATTCAAACTTGATATTTTGATTAAATTCTGTTGCGGGAACAGACAAGGTTTGGAGAAAAAAAATCGGTTACCGGAAGTAATATTTTATTGAAAGGATTTTTTAGTTTGTTTTTTTTTTTTGCGATTTTCTCAAAAACGGCTTCAACAATTTTTTGTTTCATATTTTTTTTTATATATATATATATTTATTTATGTTGAATTTGATTTCTGAACAAAAATGTACACTGGTAAAAATGATGCAGGAAAAAACAATCAAACGGGTTTAAAGGAGAGAAGAAGAAACGTATTGGTCACACTCACTTGCGTGTGTTGTATGTGCTAGTCACGCGTACTCAGCCAGTCACGAGGCCACTGTCGTTTGGGCCTTCGGGGTGGATGTTTTTAGAAAACATTCGGCGAATAAACTTGTTAGAGTGGGTGTATCAGGTTCAGATGGAACTTAAATTAAAGGTATTTGGTGACTTTTTGGACAAACCCGAATATTTAAATCCCTATGAATGGTATGATTGGAAACGTAATATGGAGGGAACATAGACAGTTTTACGGAAGACTTTGGATTTGATTATTTGGACACGTTGGGTGTTGGAAACACTTGGCTGAACCCCACAGTTCAATGCCGTATGCCCAGAAAGGTTTTATTATAGCGTTGTATTCGTATAAAAGTCTTTTGTTAGTCAGTGATAGTCAGGGCATGTTAAAGAACAAGTTAGGAAGGGTAAACTGGCGATTAGAGAATTATTTCCATTGCTATGTAGGGACTCAAAACTCTCTAGCAGAAACAAGCTCATAATTTATAAAATAGTGGTCAGACCTATGTTAATTTCTGCTTGTCCAGTCTGGAACTTAACCTCCTACTCTAACCTAAAATCACTTCAATTAATTCAAAATAAATTTTTAAAATTTGTTACTGTTTCCCCCCGTTACACAAAAATAGCCACATTACACTCACTTACCAATATAGTGCCGATAAAAGAATTTATAATCAAAATTGCTACCTCCTTCTTTGAAAAACTATCGCTCAGTAATAAAAAATTATGTCAAAGTATAACCAATTACAATAGTGACCAAACCTTGAAACATAAAAGAGTAAGAGCAGGCATTGAATAATTCTTTAATTCTGTAATGACCAATAAAAAAGGATCTAGATGCTAGGGTTTTTATAATTTTTCCCGGTTTTTAAAAGACATTGTAAAGTTGCTGTAAATAAATAAGTTGGAGAAGAAAGCTAAGTAAGCTGTCTCTTTGTAAATATTATATATTTTGTATGTAGGTATATCAGTAATAAATACTCTTTCATTCATTCAGTGATGGTTAGGGACGGATGTCCAGTAGTCGTAGCAACAGCATGTATTCTATAACCATAATATGTTCACCACTACGTATACACATACAAGTTTTATTTGATAAGTTTCTCCGGGAAAATTCATTTGAAGAAGCTTTCAGGGGTGGTATGGGGATTATGTTTCTTGTAAAGTGCTATTTTGGTTTATTATACGATTCTATCATCTAAAATAATATTTATCAAAATTAAATAGTTGCCAAAATTCCGTATTTGAAGAAAAACGGTTAACCAGAAGATGGACATTACTGAATTTTTTTTTATTTAATTTTTTGCCATTTTTTCCATAAAAACATTAACGGGTGCCATTAAACTTGTTATACTATCACTTTTGTTTGAAACTTATGCCGAGAAAATTCATTTAAGGGGTTCATTGTAGTAATGGGAGGTTATGCTTTTGTAGTGGAATCGTTTATTGGATGATCTGATCCCACCGTGATACTACAAGATGTAGTGGAATCGTTTAATGTGATTCCTGAGGTATGTAGTAGATGTCTTGGAGAGGGCGGAAGTTAGTTTAGATATTTTTGGAAGTTAGTGCTCGAATTATTAACACGGATTTCATAAAAATAGACTGTATTTGAACAATAATTTAAACGTAAAAAATGGTAACTATTAACAAGAAATACTTAGAATTAAATAGAAGTTAAATAACTAATAATTTAGAATGATTAAGATAAATGAACTAAGATGCACAACTAAAGGTAATAAGTATAAAATAAAAATTGTATAGGGACGCGTAAACTGCTGCTCGTATATGAAGACGTATTGAAGTATAATCGTATAATCATCCCCTCTTCCAATCGGAGGAGTATATTATATTATAAAAGGAGGAGTTAATATATAAAAGTTTATATATTAGTGTTGGCCACACTCACACCAAGACATCTGAGTGTTGGCCGCACTCACACCAAGACCTCTGTCCTAGTGTGCGACCTTGGTTAGTTTGGTGACCACCGATTTAGGTCAGTGGCCAGCCTTTGCGGTGCTTGCTTTGATGTAAGGGGCTAGGCCACTAATTGTAAATTATTCTTTCTTTGTTATTATTGTGAAGGTTTGACATTGCTATGACTTTGCCATGTCATTACATCATCCCCTCCCCGGTGAAAATTTTTTTTCAGTATGAAAAAAAATTGTTGCGGGGCGCGTTTATATATTAGTGTTGGCCACACTCACACCAAGACATCTGAGTGGTGTTGGCCCACTCACACCAAGACCTTGAGTGTTGGCCACACTCACACCAAGACCTCTGTCCTAGTGTGCGACCTTGGTTAGTTTGGTGAACACCGATTTAGGTCAGTGGCCAGCCTTCGCGGTGCTTGCTTTGATGTAAGGGTATTTATCCTTGGTTTGTTTGTTTGGCCGCGGCCCTTCGCGTCAGGCAGCTGGCTGGCCACTAGTTGTAAATTATTCTTTCTTTGTTATTATTGTGAAGGTTTGACATTGCTATGACTTTGCCATGTCATTACACTTTCTTCAAAGAAGTCGTTATATAAAGTTCAGATCCTTCAATTCATGTAAATTGAGGACAACTAAACATCTACTAAGAATTATATATCTGAAGAGAATTAGTCACTTTTGTAAATAAGAAAAAGCCGTGTGAGTGTTTCACACTAGATTATTTCTTTAGTGTGACGGAAATGTGTGTGTGGCCAAGCATTATGCTGTTGGAACAAAACTTGTTACGAAACCTGGATAACCTAATCCATTTTAGAGTACATTCTATCTTGTTATTGAGGGAAGGCATTATTAGTTCAGTGGTAGCGTGCTGGTTTGCCATGCGAAATTCCGGGTCCAAATCCAGCAGTGCTGCCCTTAGATTTTCTCTTCCTAGGAGCCTCTACAGCTCACTGCCCGGTGATAGGCGTTCATTTCAAATTTTATATATAATTGGTTAAGTGTTTTTTAGTGGTATGGGATTGCCTATCTGCCTTAACCGAGGTGGGTGCTCGGAATAAGCTGACACACTCCTGGGTGCCGGGTGATGCGGGGTTCCTTGGCAACGAAAGGGCGGATGCCCTGGCGAGGGAGGGCTCAAAGGATACCTTTATAGGCCCCGAGCCCATTCTGTGGGTTGCCCAGGAGTCTCATTCACGCTTCTATCAAGGAATGCTAGAAGACCAGCGTCTTCGATGTGGGAAAGTTACGCCAGACAGATGCGCTAACCGTTATTAAAAGACATTTGGCCTAATGTGTACAGGTCTACTGAGGCCATAGACGAAGGGATATAAGGCTAATATGGGTCTCTAAACGGGCACTGCAGGCTAATCAGCACTCAACCATTTACTACTTGCCGTTTCCTGCAGGCTGAGGAGGAAACCCCGGTACACATCCTTTGTGAGTGTGCCGGGCTGGCGAGAACAAGGTTTCTTCAACTGGGGACTAGTAATCCCAAAGCCACGAGCTTCATGATGGAGCCACTTTCAGCTTTGCTAGACCTGATTAAGAACGCAAGGCTGAAGAATGTGCTATAAACCCAGGGGATCTACAATAGGCCTCTCAATGAAGGTCGCAGTGGAATGAGGCGTGGCCCTCCTTAATCTAATCTAATCTAAGCGCTTTACTGGGCCATAATATAATGATCACTTCTCTGCCTGGCATGATTAGTAGGTTGGTTACTTATCCTCCGAGGTATTTTTTGTGATAGCCTGCTTCTTTTTATGGTCGTCGAATTTGCTCTGTACAACACTATGTTATCATACTGTTTTGACAAATAGATCCTGATGATGGGCAAACGCCCGAAACCCGGTCGATGACCACAAAAAGAAGCACGCTATCCCGGAAAATACCTCTGATGATTCCCAGCTGTGCGGAACCTACCACAACAGTGAAATGTTATTGGTGATGAGATGTTGTAGTTTGTAGTGGCTTGAGCGGTTTTTGTAAAAGGAGCTGTTAAGTATATATGTTTAAGAGAGAAGTATTAGTAATAAGAATAATTAAGAAAACACTGGTAAATTAAATATATTATCTTTAAAGATATTTTAATATTTTACAATATCACAAATATTATGTTTATGAAATTAAGTATTTATCTAGATTAAATGCTAAGCTCTTATGTTTTAACTTAAGGTGGCACTGATTTTTAAGAGCGATTCCTGAAACAAGTGTTCTGGCTTTGAAAGCAGAATGCAGACTGTCCGAAAGAATGCCTTCTCTTACAAAACAGTTGGCCAAGTGGCATTGTATTAATTTAACGGATTCTTGTGCCTTTGTCTCTTTATAGCAATGACCATAAATTATAGTACCTGGCTCTTTTCACTGCATTAAGATACATTTCAAATATTAACAAAATTCTATTTTTCAAACTATAAAATATTCTAAACTATTTTTCAAAAGTATCATTTTCTCATTTCTTTCTTCCACTACAACAGCTTTAGTACTTATCTCCCACCATCTCTATATTTATGTCACGAGAAATACTTAAAATTTAAGTTTAGAGGAAATTGTCATTTTATATATTATTTTTTATTAACAGCAGTAAGTGAAGGTCTGTGAGTGTTTCACACCGGATTTTTTTTTTTTTTTATACATTGCTAGGATGTGGTAGGAACATTGGTGAAATATACAGGAAAACCGTATAAATATTGGCAGCAGTAGATTTGTTTACAGTGTTCTAGTTTATATTTACATTCTATACCGAGGTACGTCCCACATAATAACCATAATAACCTTGCCAGTAAACAGTGGAATTAACCTCCCATCGTAATTGTTTACACTTAAGGGAGTTACTATGCTACTGCCATTATGTTAGTAGAATTCCATTATTAAATTAATTTTAAAGATTCTTTGAAAAACAAACCGAAAAATATTACATCTAAAATAATAATCGATCAAGGAAGTTGACGACAATGTCCTTAGCTCTTCTAAGTAAGCGAAAAATCTAGCTAGTGTGAAACACTCACACTACTTTCTCTTACTCCTGTTAGTATAATTATAAAATGAAATAAATTTTCCTTAAACAACCAATTTTATTCGTTTGTCGTAACATGAATATGGAATGCTAGTGGGACAGGTGCCTACCCTAGCAGGTAGTGCACGTAATCACAAGAGATGCCGTAGAACTATTTAAAATTAACGTGTACTTCCTGTTACTCCTAGTAAGAGAAAGTATTGCGATCGTGCCCGATTTTCCAAATTGACTATTCACCGGAAATACATGTTTCAGGATCCCTTGAATACGAAAAACATTTTTAGGGAATGACATATATATATATATATATATATATATACAGGGTGTCCCAAGGTATATGATACGAGCTTTTTTTCTCGAAACTAAGAATAGCTAAAAAACAACACTAAAAATACGTGTCCCCGTAGTTTCTTGTTTGTTCGAAAACCCAATTTAAATTTGTTTTTGGTGGCGTTCCAAGCGGGGAGATACAGGCACCAACTTCATTTTTTCAAATGGGGAGGTGTGGTTTTTATTTAAGAAATATATTCCTAATTTTTTGTAAGAAAAATTTGCTTGAACTGTTTTTTTGTTTGAGCGATATTTTACAAGTTATGAATGAAAACATGATTCTTATAAGAAATTACAAAATGATATTATAACGGTTTTTTGATAGAATAAGAAGAAAAGTACTATTTTATTATGAATTTTACTCCTCATTAATTACAGATCTTGCTCGAACTGGCCCCCCATTGAGAGAAGCATAGCCTGCTCTTTCCTGCCATTGTACTTCGTGCCCCAAAGAAACCTGCTCCAACAAAAATACTAAAAACCCGTTTTTTGACAAATAGATCGGAGTTAGATTTTAGTAGAACACTCACTTCAGTTGGGTGTAATGTTCAAGAAAAATACTAAAAACACGTTCTGAGCAAAATAGATCGGAAGTTAGATTTTAGTAGAACACTCACTTCAGTTGGGTGTAATGTTCAAGAAAAATACTAAAAACACGTTCTGAGCAAAATAGATCGGAAGTTAGATTTTAGTAGAACACTCACTTCAGTTGGGTGTAATATTCAAGAAAAATACTAAAAACACGTTCTGAGCAAAATACTTCGGAAGTTAGATTTTAGTAGAACACTCACTTCAGTTGGGTGTAATGTTCAAGAAACATACTAAAAACACGTTCTGAGCAAAATAGATCGGAAGTTAGATTTTAGTAGAACACTCACTTCAGTTGGGTGTAATGTTCAAGAAAAATACTAAAAACACGTTCTGAGCAAAATAGATCGGAAGTTAGATTTTAGTAGAACACTCACTTCAGT
>JAAEAF010014618.1:0-70743 GCA_011037195.1 Triatoma infestans | reverse complement strand
AAAAAAAATTGTATTTTTTTGCATAATAAAATTTTATATGGAGGTGGCTAAATCCTAGGGAAGTAAGCGATCATAAGAATTGAAAAGAGGGCTGAAGAGCGGAAAAATTATTTGGCAGTAACCTATAGAGGGCTGGGTAAAAGACCGAGTGCTTCAGCTGGAAGCCGAAGGGTATATTTTATTTGGCTACAGCAATAAAAAAAAAAAGAGGGTCGCACCCACGATTCTTGTATTGAATAAAAATATAATAATGGAAGTTACTTGTTATACAATTAATAATAATACGTAATAATTATTCTACAACTTTAAATCTAATTAAATAATATTGTGAATTTATTTGTCTTCCATATTGTGGGCATTTTTTGTTAGCGAATAAATTTATTTACTGGATTTTAGTCTCTTTAGATGTTAGTAGTCCATAGTTGTTGCAATGGTAGCTGGACTACCATGAATGGTGAAATGATGAACACACACTACTGCACTTTGCTTACAAATTGTATTTAACGAACTATGTGAGTAAAGAAAGAGAGAGAAGAAGAATAAAAGAAACTTTTATTTTGTCTTGTGACAATATCCCTTAAGGACAACAAACAAAAATTAACATAAATTACAAACAACACTTAAGTTTCCGGGTTGAGTTCGCGTCAGTGGTTCGCTAAAAAACGACGTTTCGTCAGGGGACGTTTCGAAAGTGGTGAAAAATCTCCGGAATGAGGACAGTGGGATGAGAGACTTAGATCTTGTCACCCACCAGCCAGCCAATCGTGGGCAAGAAAGAGGAAATTAACCCCGTTTAAATCAATTAAACAAGTAAACATCAATTAAAGATCTAGAAGGCTGTCAAGATGGCGGAGTAAGGAGCCACGCCCATTATCTATCATAGCTCAATGCTTTATTGGCTTTCGAGGTGTAACGACCCTGAAGAGGCTCATTGCAACGTCGGTTTTTAACGAACCACTGACTCGGTTTCAACCCGGAAACTCAAGTGTTGTTCATGAAAATGGCCGCGGAAACCTAAAAGATCATAAATTCAAAAATTAATTTTGTCGGAAGATTTCAAATATATAAAAAATTTTTCTTTATATACACACTTCAAAATTGCGAAACCTGGCTAAATTAAAAAAAAATACTCCTAGTAAGAGGAAGTATTGCAATCATGTCAAATTTTCGATATCGAGTTTGCACCGGAAATATCCGTTTTGAGGTCATCTGAGTCCAAAAAAGTGGTTTTTAGAAAATGGTCTGTGAGTGTGTGTGTATGTGAACAGCATAGCTCAAAAACCTAAAACCGCAGAAAGTTGAAACTTGACATTCCGTTTAGCTATCTGACAGTACGTTATCTGTCAAAATACCTCAACCGGAAGTACCACTTTACTAGTTGTTTTTTTTTACTTTTGCGTGTTTCTCAAAAATGGCTTTAACGATTTTCTTGAATCTTCTTAACTAAACTAAACATACAATGATCTACAACTTTTATTTAAAACATTTCTTTGTGAAAATTCATTTAAGGGCACTTTTAGGGGAGCGGTGGGGTTACAGCTTCCTCTAAAGTGCTATCATGGTTAATTATAAAATACTATCATCCAAAGAAAATTAATTAGAAATAAATAAATAGATGGCCAAAATTCCGAGTTTCAAAGAAATTAGTAAACCGGAAGTGCGCTTTTACTGAACTGTTTTTTACAGTTTTCGACGAATTTCATTAAATTTGTTACACATACTATAAAACTTGTCAATTATAATTTTGAGAACTGGAGTAAGAGAAAGTTGTGTGAGTGTTTCACACCAGATTTTTCACTTCCCTTTAACGCTGTGATTGTGATCGTGTCAAACTTTCCATATTGAATTTTCATAGGAAATATATTGTTTTTCAAAAAAAAAAAAAAAATCATTCATTAATAATAATTAAATTTGTTGCCGGAAATTTCTAGTTTCCAGAAAATCGATAGACTGGAATGCATTTTTTTACTGAACATTTTTTTTTTTTTTAGTTCTCTGTTATTTTCTCTATAAAAACATCGATAGATTTCATTAAATTTATAACTTACTTACTCGTTACAAGGTTCTCTGTCATCGGACAGTAAGGGCCAAGATTTTCTTAGGAAGAAAAAATATATAGTGGCACTTGATTTGAACCTAGAACCTATCACGTGGTAGTCCAACACGCTAACCACTGATCTATTGATGGACTCACTAATATATTATTTTTTTTTAATTAATAAATAAAGTAAAACGTTATTTTCCAGAATGGGCTTTTACGTCCAACTATCGTTCTATTTATTAATAATAACTAAATATTGTTAAGCATTCTTGATCTTTAGTAAAGAATGTCTGAAAAAAAAAAAAAAAAAAAAAATAGCTACATGTTCTTAATTTATCTAAAATCGACTTTCATCTAAACTATCTGTAAAGATATAACTCTTTTTTTTTTTATGTTACAGACACACACACACACACACACCAAAGAAAACACCTTTTATAACAAAACTATTCTTATAAGTGTAAAACAGAATACAAATTGAACTGAAGGAAATATATTTCTAGAATCAAATTAAAAAAAAAAAAACAAAAAAAAAAAAACAAATTTATCTATGTTGATATTATTTGTTTAATTTGTACGTATGTGTGTGTGTATTAAAGTTAGACTGGTTTTTTTTTTCTGTATTTGATATAAGAGTCTACAATTTTGTTATATGACATACTAGTTTCTTCTTCACAAATAATCTAACTTACTAATTCTCCATATGTCCGTGCACAGCAGGGGCATTATACTTGTTCAAGCTCTTCCCTAAACTGTAACATGTATTCTTCCACCACTATACACAACTTCCCAGCCACCCCCACTCACTCTGTCTTCACCCCCTCTCTCTCTCTCACACTAAATAAAATATAGAGAAGAAAAATCTGTCAAGTATTTATTTCATATAAACCCTGGGTCGTGTAAACTAACAAAATACATAACACATCCTAGCATACACCTTCAATTGACTAAAAATATTATTATATATAATGTAACTTCTCCATTTTTTTTCTAATTTAATATTTTACAGTTATACTTTGAGAATATTCCTCTATATATATAAATAAAATATTTTAATATAGAATTTCTACTTTATTAGCTTTTGAAAAGCGTTTTAAATTGTATAAAAAAAAAAAATAATAGTACTTATATAGTTTATTAGCATTGTTGAAAACTCTTCAGCAGTGGAGGAGAAATGCTTTTTTTTTTAAAATAAACTTAACATATTACACAAAGACAGCTTTTATAATGTACGTGTATATATATATATATATATATATAAAATATTGTATTCCAAAATATCATAACGTTCGTCTTTCTTTGCTGAAACATTGCCCCATTTTGTTTTGTATATATTTTTTTTTTTTTGTTTGTTTAATTCCACACTAATGGTAGAATGAGTTTTTTTATATCTCGTTGTAAAGTTTTTCCCCAAAAAAGTTTTGTAAATAATTACATCAATTTACATGGAGGAAAACCCTCTACACAGTTTATAAAAAAAAAAAATGTTTTAAAAACTTTATTACATCATTCGAGATCTTCTTTTCTATATTTTTATTTTTGTAAATGTTTTTTTTTTTTTTTTTACGTTCTCTTACTCCCTAGTAAGAGAAAGTATTGTAATCGTGTAAAAAAGGTTTGTCCGGAAATACTGTTTTCTGGTACTTTTAAGTCCCCCCAAAAAACTTGATTTTTTTAAGAAAATGGTCAACTTTTATGTGCATAGTAAAAAAAAAAAAAAAAAAAAAATTCGCAGAATGTTCAAATTTGATTCTCCTTTTAGGTATCCACCATGAGATCATACGACATTAAGTTATCATAAGTAAATTCCTAAACCGGAAATACCACTTTATTTTATTTATTATTTTTTTTAAGGCATTTAACTGCTACAGGTCATTATGCCGTTTAAGCGTTATGATAACTATTTCACACCAAATATAATAAAATAATACAGACACACAAAAAAATAAGAACAATTACGAGGCATGTCCAGTAAGTAAGTGTACTGAGGCTCTCACGGCCGGAGGGATTTTGTTTTCGACATGTTGGCTACACTGTCGTGTAGCCTGATTCCCACTCTCCGCAACGAAACCGGTTCGAGGTCAGTACGTTGAGAACTGTCGACGCGACAACACGTTTCGTGAAAAATGTCAATCCAATCTCCCGCCAGGTGTGAAATACGCGAGGCCGGGGCAAGAGTTTTTGAGACACTACAAACTCCATGGAGATGAATTTCTCCGCTCCATCATTACTGGAGATGAAACTTGGGTTGCATACTACACACCTGAAACCAAAAGGCAGTCTCAACAGTGGCGTCACACCTCTTCACCCTCCGCCAAAAAGTTCAAAACCACAATTTCAGCCAAGAAAATCATGGCATCCGTGTTTTGGGACTGTCAAGGCATAATTTTAATTGAATATATGCCTCAAGGGGAGACCATCAACTCTGCAAGATACTGTGAGACCCTAAAAAAAATTGCGGAGGGCGATTCAGAACAAAAGGAGAGGCATGCTGACAAAGGGAGACTGCCTACTGCACGACAATGCCAGGAAGGAACTGCTTGCCTCGTTTAAATGGGATGTCCTGAACCATCCCGCGCATTCCCCTGACCTAGCACCTTCTGATTAGTATCTTTTTACCTCCCTGAAGCTGCACATGGGTGAAAAAAGGTTTTCAACCGACGAGGAGGTGAAGGGGAGGTAGAGAAGTGGACGAAGGGGTTGGCGGGAAACTACTTCGAGGAAGGCATCAAAAAATTAATACCCCTGTTCACCACCTGCATTGAGAGGAATGGTGACTATGTCGAAAAATAGCTTACATATGTACTAATGTAACCAGGTAATTTTTTTGTTCAAATAAAAATTTTTGTAACCTACAAAAATTCAGTACACTTACTTACTGGACATGCCTCATATATAATTATAAAAAATGTAATATGAATCATATAAATCCAAAAAACAATGTTCGGTGGAAAGAGAAAGATTTGGAGTTGGAATATAATTTCTTTCTTAAAAGTTTAGAACTGGAGGAAGAGTAAATCATCTGTAAGTTTCACACACATTTTTTTTACTTCCTCTTACTCCTCCTAGTAAGAGAAAGTAGTGGGATAGTGTCAAATTTTTGTCGATCGAGTTTTCACCGGAAATATCCGTTTTGAGGTACCTTGAGTCCAAAAAAAGTAGTTCTTAGAAAATGTGTGTATGTGTTTGTGTGTATGTTGTGTGTGAACAGCACAGCTCAAAATAAAAAAAAAAAAACGTAGAAAATTGAAACTTGATATTCCATGTAGTTATCACCATGGGTTCTGACAGTTACGTTATCTGTCAAAATTCCTCAACCGGAACTACCACTTTGTTGGTTCTAGTTGGCTTTTAGTACTAAATTTTTACTTTTTTGCAATTTTCTCAAAAATAGCTCCAAAAAATTTTCTTGAAACTTGTTGCATCAACTACACATACAAAGAGCTACAACTTTTATTTAAAAATTATTTCTCCGAGAAAATTCATTTAAAGGTATTTTTGAGGGAGGGGTGGGTTTACCGTTTCCACTAAAGTGCTATTTCACTTTATTAAACAATTCTATCTTCTAAATAATATTAATTAAAATAAAAAATGCTGTTTTGAAATATACTGAGTTCGAAAAATATTGGATGATTGGAAGTGCGTTTTTACTGCGAAGTATTTTTCACATTTCTGCTATTTTCTCGACGCCAACCAATTTCTTTAAACTTGGAATTTGCTACAACTTTTAATTATTGTAACATATCTTCTGGTAAAGTCATTTTACTGGGGTTTCTTGGAGAGGGGTGGACTTATGTTTTTTCTCTAAAGTGCTATCATAATAATAATAATAATAATATTTTATTTAAAAATTTTACATTCAGAAAGATTAATACATAATATTTACAGCTTGGAATTATATCCGTCAGTCGGAGAAAGATGTTACAAACATTTTATCAAAAATACTATTCCTTTAATAAAAGACATTTTCTTGTTTACTGTAATACAAGAAAAAAAAAAAATATTCATACTGCAAATAAAATAAAAAATACATAAATACAAAATACTGAAAAAGTAAAAACTATTCTGAAACTTTACATTACTATACAATATTAAAATTAATGATGAAAAGGTTACTGAGAAATATTAATAGAACAAATTAAGTGAAACATTGAAGAAACAAAAACGAGTATCCCGTGGAAAACAAACCAAAACAAAAATGATAAATTATATATATATTTTAATGAAAAAAAAAACACAAGTCAAAAGTTAAATTCCTGCACAAGCTGGTGCCGATACTTGGCAGTGCCTGGCGGCAGATCGAGCAAAATTAATAAGCCCCCTACAGTTACAAGCATTAAGAAGGGCTTGCAAAGAGTGTAAAGTTAGTAAACGTACTCCGAGGTAACGTAAACGAAATTCTGCGAGAATAGGAAGTGCTATCATAGTTGATTATATACAAATCTACAAAATCCAAACAAAATTAATTAGTAATAAATAGATAGCCAAAATTCGGAATTTCAAGAAAATTAATAAACCGGAAGTGCATTTTTACTGAACAGTTTTTTTTTTTTTCAATTTTTGCGATTTTTCTCCATAAAAACATCGACGGACATCATTAAATTTGGTGTAACTAACTGTAAACTTTGTCAATTTCAATTTTGAAAAATGTAGTAAGAAAAATTTGTGTGAGTGTTTCACACCAGATTTTTTTTTTTAAATAAAATCTGGTGTGAAACATAACACTTAAAATATCTCCATGTATTTTTTTTTCTTTCCAATTCCAAAGTATTGGCTAAGCCTTCATTCTCACGGCCAGTGTGACTGGTTAGTTACGTATTTAACAATCATTTACTTTCTAGCACATATTGATTTGCATCTGGTTAAAGTTACTTGGTAATGGTAGTAAGTTATTGTTGTTGTTTTTTTTTATTGTAAATTATGCTAATTACATTGGTGTAATAACTTGTTATCACATTCATGTTTGATCACATACCGCCTTGCTATTTGATTACATTACAACAGAAGAATTAACTATTGGACAATATATTATAAAAGGTAAAACTATTAATAGAAACGCCACAGTTACTAGGTTATTAATGACTATAGATTCAACTGTACTCATACAAAACTTTACCATATAAAGTTTGTCTGTAACATGTAAATGGCATGTTTATTAACAAAACAAAAAAAAAATATCTTTTAAAGTTCCTGTTTAATGGATTAATGTCTGCAATCACATTTTATCAGCCATTACAAACCTTTTAATAATACGCTTCTATGCATATTAAATAAGTAAATAATGTGTAAAATATTTCTTTAAAAGTCGATTTAATGAAAGTTATTATTTGTAATATTTTTTACAATGTATTATACTTGAAATAAATTATATATTATCAATGTAATAAATTTTGGGTTGTCAAAAAGAGAAAGAGAGAGTGACAGAGTGTGAGAGAGACTATTTCTGTAAAAAAGTGGGGGGTTGGCACAACTGCATTATAATGCAAATCGATCGATTAGTGATGCTGATCGATTTATAGTTTTCATAAAAGAAAAAGTTCATATGAAACACTGACCCGGCCTTTTCTTTTACAGCAGTTCTTCCCACTTCTAAATAGCAAAAATTGAAATTTTATCTGTCTTTCGTTAAAAAATATTTTTATCACATTCAATGACCTCAGAATACTGGATTTCTGGTGAAAAACTTGATTCGCAAAATTTGGCCAATCAATACTTCCCCTCCTACAGCAATATGAGAAATAAAGAAATAAATAAAAATAGATTCATCTGGTATTTTATCCGTCTTAGCATGTATATTTCCGGTATTCCTGGCCGGTTTCGGATTTTCATCCATCTTCAGAGCAATATTATTGAGTTCGTGCAGAGTGTTCACTTCAACGCAACGTTTTCTATGACACACGGCACTTTTTGGTTAGTTGATTGTATGTAGGCTAAAGCTAGGAGAGATGACGCGGTAGGAGAGAAGACGCAGGCTTTACTTCTCTTGTTTGCCACTAGGTGGCGTCATGGAAGTTAGTCCAGGAGTAGAGAGATCAGAAGCGAACATATTGCAAAATTCTTCAGTTATTTTGTGTGTTCTTCTTTGTTCTATGAACATTTATACGCATCAGCGTGTGTTTTCATAACGTGAATTTGTATAACCCTTGGTAAATTTTTTTATATTTTTATATACTATATTAATTGCCATTGAAATGAAAGATTTCCAGCTGTCGTTAAAGTTGGACTCCTAGACATAGTGTTTACCAAGTTTCATGTCGATCAGCCATGTTACCTTCACAGAGGAGAGGTCTCCTACCTATGGTGCGCCATCTATATCCTACCATAGTAGAAGAGACGGCCGAATGTAGTGTATTTGTATTTTGTTTCTGGAATCAATGAGAATGTCATTATTTTGAAAAATAATAGACCACTCTCTCGGACTAGAGTGGGAGAAACTGCATAAATATAGCGACGGGAGATAGATATACAGAGAGTTCACTCTCCAGTCACAACGTGTCATTTACCTCACCCTTTACCAAACTCTACCATTTTTACTGTAAAGTCCAGGCAGTCAGTGTCACTTTTTATATTATACAGTGTTCAGCCATATCTAATGGATTGATCTGTCTTAGAAAGCGGGACCAATATTTTATCGTGAAACAACGAAGGACGGAATTATCCTCCCGGCAATACCCCCTCCCATAATCATGTACGATGAAAATTTCCTTCACTATATATTCCTGTATAAATTTCTTCTAATTGAAGCCTAAAATTTCTTATATAAATATATATATTCCAGTTTTTTGCGTATATTTTTTCGGCTTGGCCCGTATCATTGTTTTCATAGCGAATAGTAAGATCTATGATCCAAGTTACTTTTTTAGGAAAGGTTGTATGTAATGAAAGGCAAATCTCAGTGAATCATTCCCATCGACTGCATACATACACCTCCTCATTGCATTGTAATATCTTTTACTGGTTAATAGCTCCATCAGTCTATGTTTGATGTGGTGATGTTACCGCATATCAAAGAGCATATTATTACGCCAATTACTCAGCTCTTGGGCTCTTCTATCGCGCTTAGACAGAATTTCTTAACAAACTAATACTTAAATTGGGGTGATAGGAAATTCTTTTTCTTCCCAGCTCTTCAAAAAAATGAAAGATTACAAAAAAAAAAGGCATCAATAATATTCTTATTCAGTAACTTAGCTGATTTACCTTTAAGTTGGGTCACTTCAACCGGACTGTAGTTAAATTAACAATTCTCTTTAGTTAGTTTAAAGTAATTGTCAAATATATGCGTCTATAAAATTTTGTGTTTGACAACCAAGGCAGAGAATATTATTTCCTAGGGCGAATCGAAATATTTGAGAAGTAATTATTGCAGCAATAGTTACACTTTTCTGAAAGTAGAAAATTTGCAAATAGTGCGCTCAATTGAGTTTCACAGAACAAAAAAAAAAAAATCTGGTGTGAAACACTCACAAACTTTCTCTTACTCCAGTACTCAAAATTATAATTGACAAATTTTATAGTTAGTGTACCAAATTTAATGAAATTCGTCGAAAAGTGAAAACACTGTCCAGTAAAACTGTCCGGTTTACTAATGTCCTTGAAACTCGGAATTTGGGTCATATATTAATTTCTAGTTATTTCAATTTGGATGACAGAATTGTATAATCAACTGTGATAGCATTTTAAAGAAAAACAACCCCCCTCCCCCAAAAGTCCCCTTAAATGAATTTATCAGGGGAAAAGTTTCAAATAAAAGTTGTAGCTCTTTATATGTATAGTTATCAACGCTGGTTTTAAAGAAAACGTTTGAGCCATTTGGTGAGAACATACCAGAAAAACCTGAAAAATTATATTTCAGTAAAAACGCACTTACGGTTATCTATTTTTTTTCAAAACTCGGGAATTTCACACCATATTTATTCTAATAACATTATTTAGATGACAGAATTGTCTAATATACTGAAACAGCAGTTAAGATGAAAACCTAACCCCACCCCTCCCCAAGAAGTGCCCTAAATGAATTTTCCGGAGAGATGTTTGAAATAAAAGTTGTAGCTCTTTGTATGTGTAGTTGATATACCAAGTTTAAAGAAAATCGTCGGAGCCATTTTTGAGAAAATCGTAAAAACTTAAAAAAAAAAAACTTGTAAAGTGGTACTTCCGGTGAGGAATTTTAACAGATAGCGCACCGTCAGATCCCATGGTGATACCTAAACGTAATATCAAGTTTCAACTTTACGCTTTTTCGGTTTTTGAGCATGCTGTTTCACATACATTAAACCACAGACACAAACACACACACAATCCGACCATTCGCTAAAACCACCTTTTTGGATCAGGGGCCTCAAAACGGATATTTCCGGTGAAAACTCGAGTCGAAAAATTTGACACGATTACAATACTTCCTCTTACTAGGAGTAAGAGAAAGTAAAAATATTCAATTTGGACATTTGAAATTGTCGATATTGTCGTGTATCTTTTAAGAAAGAAAATCTGTCTAACCTATTTTCAAATTGAGCTGTAAAAATCAGTACCATGCATTCCAATAATATACGCTCAAAAGCTTCCTCTTACTAAAAACTCAGAACATAGTTTGCAAAATACTAATAAAGTCTGTAACAAATAAATAGAAGGGAGCATAAAGTGATAGATAAATCGGAACATGTGTGAATAGAGATGTTGAATTCAGTTTTATTTTTTTATTCTTATTTTTGGTCGGCTAGCCTAGCTAAGTATATCAAAGTATAGATAAACAATTCTGCAAATTTATGACTGATAATAAATACATTTTTACATTCACATTGATAATAAATGATTTACTAATCTTACATAGTTAATAATTAACTTTATAACATTTCAATTTGAATCTTTATCTAGAAAAGATTTAGAAGTAAGAGAATATTGCGGCCACAAAAGAAAAAAAATATAGAGAAAAAATATGATCGATTGGCTACTTCTACAGATTTATCTTCAATCTTTTAGTGGGTGAGTACTATGTAGTCCCTTAACTCTTCCTTCTCACTAAATAATTCTTAAATATTACACTGAAATAACTCTATTATTGTTAACATTTATTAAAATTTCAATAGTATAATTTATTTGCTAAATTTTCCAAGAATATTAATAATTACAGTATTTTTATTTAAATTTATAATAAATACGAAAAATTGTATCAGGATTGGCTCTAGTGAGCACGGGGTCCAAACCAATAGTTCTGCGCGGGCCCCTATGCAACGGTTCAAAGTAGGGCCCGTTGAAAATAAGTACTTATTTTCATATGGTTAATTTAATTTTAAAATAATGTTTGATTTTATCATATTATTATGTTTTTTTAATAATAGGAGAAGAGTTATGAAGAAATTTGGTGAGGATCGGACAAAATAGAAACATTCAATTATGCCAACGTTACAACAAAGTCTCCTGTCTTTATCAAGGCTTTAATATATGGAAAGTCGTGGAGATGTGGAGAAAGAATTTTTAAACATACACATTTGTTATATCGCAGAAACATAAAAAGGAAAATTAAAAGTTACTGGTTTCTTGTCTTAAATCATCTACAGAAAAAAAATAATTTTTTTTTTTCAAATCTTCACGACTTTCTATATATTAAAGCCTTGATAAATACAGGAAACTCTGGCATAATTGGAATCGTAGGCATAATTGAATGTTTCTTTCTTGACCGATCCCCACCAAATTTCTTCATAACTTAATTCATCAACAGTCAACTAATTTTTTTGACGCAGGGGCGTGAACTCGGAAGCGTTAGAGGGCTTAATGAAGCACGCAATTATGAAAGTTAGCAAAGGCTATAAAGCTTTAATTGGCTTACCTTGAAGATGCGGTTATGGGTTACCTTCCTATGCGGCTTAGCTGTGAAAGACGCTAGGAAGCATAAAAGGGTATAAAGGAGGATGTGTATATGTGTAAATATGTTCGTGTATGAAGGAAGTTGCGAGAAAAGTAATTGGTGAATGAAGCGGTAAGGAAGCGTGCGTTCGTTGATGCGAATAAGACCTCTCGGAAGCTGGTTGGAGACAGAGATGAAAGACCTGTGTTGTAAACGCAATACCCCCATGGAGGCGGTGAAATTTTATGATGAGGCAGTAAATGATGACGCAGAGAAGAAATACACATTACGCACGTGAAGCGAGCTAAGCCACAAGTGAAGAAAAGGGATGAATAATCAGGAAAAGGGGGTGGCTGTGGAGGGGAAGCCAACATCCGGAGACGCGAGAGAGAAGGCGCGAACGCGCCAGAGAATTGGCGGGAGAGAATTAGAAAGAGGAGAAACAGGATGTCTGGCCGGCCGACGCGGGCGCGCGCGGAAGTTACCAATACAGACAAAATCTGGCAAGACGACGCAACAATAAGAAAAGAGTACTAAATGATAGTCCATGAGGCGGATTCTTTGTGGAAGAATTGAGGGCTTAACCTGTTAATGAATTATAGTTATAATGCGATGTAAAATCCTACATAGCTATGTAGTTTGATGGACCAAGTTTTAACAGATAGCCTGCTTGGAGATGGGCACGAGATTGGTTTGTAGAGCAATGTGAAATTGGGTCCGTAGAGCAATACACACCGCGCCAATGACTGTTTTGGTGATGTCAGTTCTTCATCGTCATCACCCATTTTTTTTTTTTTTTTACTAAAAGATAGAGATGCGACTCGAGTACAATATTTCCAAATATTGTACAACTATTTGGAAAGGATTTGTAAGATGTATACTCTTGTCTTTTCTGGATATTTATTTGAAAATTGAAATTGGTACAGTAGTGATTCATACGAAGTTTTTTAGAATTTAATCACACAAGAGGTCGTTGAAAGGAGTATGGCAATGGCTAATGGCAATCAAACAGACTTCTGAGCAGTTCCCTGTAACGGCAAGAGAGAAAACACACAAGCCCGACCGAGAGAAAACAAACTCTCTCTGGTACTCTCTCACTTAAGCAGGCTAGAGTGGGGATCCTGTATATAAGCCAGTAACAGATCGGGACATCTATCAATCTATCAGATTCAAACATACATCGCATCTCCCACATTTTATTCTATAAAATCATTACAGTCCAGAGCAGTTTGTGTAAGCTTATAGCTATATTATAACAGTGTCTTCATATCTCGTCTAATTAATCAATCCCAATTTCTCTCCTCATCAACTCCATTATATCCCTGTCCAATTTCCCCTTAAGTTGAACTAGCGTGGTTAGGATCCAATAAAACATATTTATCAATAATTATACTGTTTTCACTGTATATTTATATTCTCTAAGTAATGTTTAATAATTGAAACGTATTACATTAATTAAATGCCTTATTATAATGTATTTGTATGAAAAGACTCACTACTTCAATGCGCATTCCTTTATAAAAACCATTTGCGATCATATGGTTTGAGTTCATAGAGTTGCGTACAAAGAATATTTATTATATTGTATTTTTATGGCAAAGTCATATAAAATTAAAAAATTTTTTTTTTTAAATTTAAGGCGCGTCAACAACTATGGTCATTTACGTTCGTTGCCTTCTCAGTGCACTGTTGGCTTTCGGACAGTGTTCTCTCGTTACAGACAACACTGCCCATCACCGGATAGTGAGCTGTAGAAGAGCATCTAAGAAGAGAAAATATATAGGGGCAGCAGCAGCAGCACTGCTGGAATTGAACCCAGGATAATCCACTATCATTTGATTTGACATAATTTTTCTAAAAAAATTGAATTTCTGAGTATTTCTGGAGAATCCACGATTTCATGTGTTGACAGAGAGGCACTGACCTTCAAGTAATGTTATTCATTATCCGCTATATGCTAAGAATTAGTGGCGTACATCCAAGAAAATCTATGTGGAATCACACGCTACGGTATTTTTGCATATTAATTTGTTATAATTATTTATTTCTATTCATTCAAATATAATACGCAACCGTTCACATGCATTGTTTTTAATGCATGCCTCAACCTGTTATCATGCCTGCATTTCTTCGTAGTGACTGTCAATCTCACCGACCTAGAGAGTTACATGTAACCAACTCTCTGTTACCGAGGATGAGGCATGCATTAAAGACAACGCATGTGGTTGCGTATTATATTTGAATGAATAAAAATAAATAATTATAACAAATTAATATGCAAAAATACATAGCGTATGGTCTATCTCCGATTCCCCTAGATTCTCTTGGATATTGCCATATGGCTATGGATATACAGCAGCTGCTGTGCCATAATAACAACTCCTTTATCACCATTCTCTTCGTTATACCATGCGGTTAGCTGGACAAATCTATCTCCACCGGAAGAGATTACAAAGCTTAGAAAGCCAGCGACTGTAAACCGTATTGTCACGCCAGCGTTACAGTCTGCATTCTAGTTATTGATGTAATTATAAAATACTTAAAGAGTTTCTTGAGGAACCACTGAATGCAGTGGTTTGAGGTTTCAGAAGTGCGGTTCCGTTAAACACAGAAGTTCAACTATTCCAACTAATTTTCTCATTTTTTTTGTTTGCGTTTTTGGGTTCTGGAAAATAACTCCTACAATTTTCTTTAAATGTCGATTCTTATTTACACTCACATAAATATATTATCCTTCGTAGCATGCATGTTCATTTTGTTCCTAACCGATTTCGGATTTACATCTATCGTCAGAGCAAATTCACCAAGTTCGTGTAGAGAGTTCACTTCAACGTAATGTTATTCTGTTACACTCTCTACACGAACTTGGTGAATTTGCTCTGACTATGGATGAAAATCCGAAATCGGTCAGAAACGAAATCAATATGCAGGGCTATGACAGATAAAATACTCGATATTATCCATCATTGCGGACCCATCCACATATTCAACCTGTCATTTTATTTGAAAAAGAAAACTTTTCCCGGAAAATTGATAACTGAAGAGAGTCCTGGAGAAGCAGAGAAATGTCGCTTGAATAAAATGTATGATAGTAGCAACTGTATAATATTACGGTAGCGTAGCGTGAGGTCCTGTTCAAAATTTGAAATTGTAAAGAGTGATTATCCGAGAGTGCTGGGCTAATGTACTTTTGCCTAATTAGTGTGTTACTATTATTTTTCAACCCCTTGTCATCCTCCTTGGGTAAAAAAAAAAAAAGAGATTACGTAGGAACAGGACTCCATGCTACGCCATTGTAAAAGGAACCTGAACCCTCAACATCTGTTATGCGTAAAATTACGTTTAAATTGTCAAATATAATGGCATTAACCGTAATTGGAGATTGTTATTTGAGTGTTTCATCCCCAAATTTGTTTTTTTTTTATAAGAATAAGATTATGCTTAGGGGGTGAATTTCTGCCAAAATCACACCAACAGCTATGGAGTGAAAAATAACGAAAAAGCAATTGAGTACAATACATGTGTATCACTATAACTTCATTGTTTTCTAAAAGAGCAACATTTAGAGAGAGAGTTAATGTGATCTGAAGAATGTTATTGAAGATAGCATAGTCTGTGTTAACAACTGGTAGTTTGGGCTAAAGATGATAAGAAACATAATAATGAGTGGGAGAATAAGGGTGGTTTTTGAACAGAATAGGCGAAGTAGTTAGCGAAGTAGGAGACCTCCAGCAGCCAATGGGGGAAGAAGATCCTGGGCAATATAAGAGCTGAAGAGTTCCAGTTAAATAAGTGGAGAAACTTCTTCAATTAAGGTTTGAATCAAAGAGATTTCTGTATTTGACACGTCTCCACTTCTGTAATTAACAATGGGAAATATCAGTGGGGAACATCTGGGTTTGATGTTTAACTTTAGAAGAGTAGGGACAATCCACCCCGGTCCGGGTCGCATGCTCTCGTAACTATGGTATTAACTTGTACCTGTGTTTAACTATACTAAACTAAAAGTTAAAGGGTAATTTGAATTTCCACTAACTTACAATTCTGAATTGTTAAGAATTATTTTATCTTTACGTTAGTTATCATTCTTTAAATGTACATCCTTTCTGTATACTATAAGAAAAATGGGTGTCAATGCCATCCAAGTAATAACGTCAACAACAAAAGATTTTCAATTCTCATTTTCCCCAGCCTAATCTATCCTATACTTTTCTTAATTTTTTTAACGGATGTTTTCAATAATATTTCATTGATGAATTAATTTTTTTTATACGTGTCAAGTTTTTTATTGACGCATTTTTTTTTGTCTTTTTTGTTTTTATAACATCTCCAAAATATCTCTTCTATCTAATTTTTTACTTTCTCTTTCTCCTAGTAAGAGGAAGTATTGCAATCGTGTCAAATTTTTAATATCAAATTTACAAAGGAAATACATATTTTGAGGTCCCCTGAGTCAGAAAAAAAAATGTTTTTAAAACTGGCCTATCTGTGTAAGGTCAGCATAATGTAATGACATATCAGGGTCATAGCAATGTCAAAGTGGCTCCAGCCAGCCGCCATCTTCACAAAGGATGGCAGGAAGAAAGGATAATTTATAACTAGTGGCCCAGCCGGCCGCTGTCTTCAAGACAAGAGCCGCGACCAAACAAAATCCCCTTTCAAATACAAGGGTCAATACTTTACATCAAAGACAAGCACCGATAAAGCGGCCACTGACCTAAATCACTGGTCACCGACCTAACCAAGGTCGCACGTACGAGAGATGTCTTAGTACTTACTTACACACTTGACAGTGTGTGAGTAAGACTAATATAAACTCAGTTATACTAATATAAAAGCGTTTGGAGGATCAGTATCATTATATCATTCATTTTACACGAGTATCATTACAACATCATTTTACAGCAGCAGTTATACTTGAGTTCCAAGCGCGTCCCTATACAAGGTCTAACTTATAATTATTTTCATAGTTGTGCATATTAGTTATTTATTTTAATCAATTTAAATTATTTGTTATTTAACGCTTTAAATTATTTAATTATTTTTATCATTTCGTGTTAATTGTTACCGAACCACACATTCAAATTACTGTTAAAAATATGGTCTATTTTTATAAATTCAGTGTTAGTAATTCAAGCAATAACTCTCTAAAAATCTCTAAACACCTCCGCCTAATAAATCCCTCTTTAAGACATCTAACTTCATACCTCAGGAATCACGACAATTGATTCCACTACATCTGTTGGCAGCGGTGGGATCCGATACATCCGATACGATACACCTGATTCCACTACAATAACATAGAAAATTAATATACCAGAAACTTCACACTAGACATTTAGTTTTAAGTTCTACCAAGGGGTCTGACAAAAAGGTCTTGGTTAAAATAGGGCAAATAGATTTCTACTTTCTCTTACTCCTGATAAAAGAAAGTATTACGAACGTGCGAAAATTTTGGGAAATTGAATACAAGTTTCTGAGGACCCGAAGTTTTCGGCCAAAATCCATCAACCGTAGGAACAATTTTACTGGTTTTCCACAATTTTCTCAAATACGGCTCCAACGATTTACTTTAAACTTTGCACACTATTTACTAACAGAAATACCTATCACTTTTATTTGAAACATTTTTCCCGGGGAAAATTGAGTTTTGGGGGGGTTCTGGGGGAACAGTAACTTTAAGTTTCCCTATAAAGTACCATTTCAACGTAGTATAATATACTTACGATACGTTGCCAGAACATGCTTGGATATATAGAGAGTCCAATACAATCATAACCTCACTTCCAAAAAAAAAGTGAGGGTTACGACCTTTTGCCAAAACACCATTGATATGGTCAAACTGATATAATATTAAATATATAGGGTAAAGCTAGGAGAGATGACGGGGGGGGGGTAGGAGAGAAGACGCACGCTTTGCTTCTTTTGTTTGCCACCACGTGGCGTCACATGGAAGTTAGTCCAGGATTAGAGATATCAAAAGCGAACTTATTGCAAAATTCTTCAGTTATTTTGTGTGTTCTTCAGTGTTCTACGAACATTTATACGCATCAGCTATATATCTGGTGAATATCTGAATTTTCATAACGCTTAGTAAATTTTTTTTTTATATAGGTATACTATATTAATTGCAATTGAAATGAAAGATTTCCTGCTGTCGTTAAAGTTGGACTCGTAGACATAGTATTTACCAAGTTTCATGTCGATCAGCCATGTTACCTTCACAAAGGAGAGGTCTTCTACCAACGGTGTGACATCTATCCTACCGTAGTAGGAGAGAGGCCAAAAGTAGTGTATTTGTATTTTGTTTCTGGAATAAATGAGAATGTCTTTATTTTGAAAAATAACATTTTTTGCTTTAGGTAATAGTAGCTGACATATGTTTTATAAACATGATCTCTTTAATATATTTCCTATAATTTGATAAAGGGCATAACTTTGAAATGTGCGTCTCTCCTAGCTTTACCAATATTAGAAGGATTGTTTAGAATTCCAAATTTGAAGAAAAAAAAAAAAATCGGTTAACCGGTATTGCGATTTTACAGAATAGATTTAATAGTTTTTTAAAAAAATTCTCGAAAACGCCGATAAACGCCGGTTTCTTTTAAAAATTGGTATGTTAACTGCTGGAAAGTATCACTTTTATTTGAAACATTTAAAAAAAAAATTTTCAAATGTTATTGGAGCATTTTGTTCAGCGTTTTTGGTGCGCTCTACTGGGGCACAATATAAACATTTCACTTCCTGTTAAGATTAATAAGTAGGTAAGTAAGGCTAACATTTACGTTAGCCATAATATGTTAGGACAAATACGTATGTATAATTTGAGTTTAAAGAAAGTTTGTCTTTTCCCAACCCATCTTTAATTATTTTCAATAAAATTTAATATAGACTAATTTTTTTAAATAAATGAGCAGAGATATTTTTCGCGATAGCCTGCTTCTTTTTGTGGTCAATAGACTGGTTTCGGGCTTCGCCTATCATCGGGATATTTTTGTCAAAAACAATGTGATATAACATGGGTTTGCACTCATGAGTGTTATCAACTAAATTTGCTCTGAGCAAGTCTTGCTTTTGAAATGTTATTGGTGATGTTGTGATGTTGTTGTATGTTTGTAGTAGTAGTTGGTGTGGATGTGTTGTAGTTTAGTGATAGCTTGTGTAGCACAAGCGGTTTAGTAAAGGGGCTTGTGTATATGTTTAAGAGAAGAGAAGTATTAGACATAATTAAGAAAACACTGGTAGATTAAATAAAATATATTCTTTAAAGATACGTATTTAAATGCTAATCAATAACACAGCAATATGCTTGTTAATTTACTGAATTTAGTTTGAATAAACTCTTATGTTTTAACTTATAACTAGCACAGTCCTAAAGTGTGGCTGCTTCGGTGTCTACAACGAACTATATTGAAGGTCTTCTAATTGTTAATTCAAATCTTCCCCTGTGAGAAGAAGGGGTAGACAATGCTATCAAGTTAGTTCATGAACTCTAAAAGACAATAGTGGTCTTCTACCTGAAATGTCCTTTTGCAAGGGAATGTCACATATTCTTCATAATTTTGTTTTTTTTCAAATTAAATATATTTTTATATTTCTTGCATCCATCACACTTTCCAGCTCTGCGGAACCAACCACATCAAATAAATGAACCTATCACTTCATTTTTTTCTGTAACTTTCTTTTAAAAAAAAAAACATTGTATCAGGATCTTAGGAAACCTGTGTAATATTAGGATAACAATGTCCTTCGATAGAGTTTGGTAGAAGCACTGCTTGTAGCCTAGAATGTATTCTACATTTAGTTAGCTCTTACATCGTAAGAAACAACAAATAACATGTAGGTTCCTCCACACACCTAAATTTATATGTAATGTTAAAGTAAATTTTTGTAATAATTGCAGAATACATGTAATGTTTTCCTTTTCTAAAAAAAAAGGTTTGATTTATATTTTAATGTTTACCCATCAGAGAACTTGATTTTTAAAACAAAATTTGAACACAATAACATAATATGATAATGTGATAAATATATTTTTATATATAAAAAAGAAAGAGAAGAAAATGGTACAAAAACAGTGGCGTCATGGGCTCTAACCGGAATCACTCAACTTAGAATATTATAAGAGTTATGGCAAGAAGAGTTAGGCCTTATCTCTTGCCTTAGGGATTTTTTTTTTTTTTGATAGTGGTAAAAACTTTAAGGAAAAATCTCCCCCCCCCTCAAGCTTGCTGGGTGGTGTGTGTTCCTTCCTGCAATCCTGTTCTGAATATAAAACGGTGCTATATCATTGCGGTGGTGCCGTACTGAATAATGACTTCTCCGACTCTCTCACTCTTATCCCCCCTCACCTATATATTTCTTCATTTTTCCTTTTTTTCTTTTTCCTGTTCTTTAAGATTAATATACTATTATGATATTACTGTTTTATTATTAGATTAAAAAAAATAATTTACGAGAATAAATATAGAGAATAAATGAGATAGAAATATTTAAACAATATCATCCATTGTGAAACTGGTGAGCACGATTTATGTAGGAGATCACATCGTTCTTAAGGGCAAGAAAAACTTGTAAAATTAAAAAAAAGAAGCAATTTTGATGAAAATTTTCCAACCAAAATTATGTGATTTTCAGCCGGAGGAAATCGTATTAATATAGTGTATAAACTGAATTTGCTTTGTGCAAGTCTGTGTTATCACACTGCTTGATAAACGCATCCTGAAAATGGGTGAACGCCAGAAACTGGTCGATGACCACAAAATGAAGCAGGCTACCACGGAAAATATCTCTGAAAGTTCTTCTGGTTTGAAGAATTTCCCCAGTTTATGACTGCGCAGCACCATGGAGACGAAACTCATTCATTATTCCAATTTCTTCTTTAATTGTTGTCTTTTTTTCCCCCCTTAGTGATATCTCTTACTGCTTGAGTGGACATTTCAATTCTGTGACTTTGCTTCTGTTGCGCTGAGGGCATTTTCCAGCGCGCACGCACTTTTTATATATACTTTACGGATTCTGCATACTTTATTGGTCTGAAGTGATTATGATTTAACGCCATTTAGTGCTAAATTTGAGGGAACTCATTAATTTCATGTAATTGTTTAGAAATAAATAAAATTAAGTATTTCCAACTAGAAATTAAAATTTAATGGAACTAAATTATAAAATTATTTGAAAACTCGCCTCTGAAATCTAATTGAAATAAATTACATTCTACTTTTATTATGGAGTTTATATATATATATATATATCTTTTTTTTTTAAATCACCATTCCTATTTCCAATCAAACCGTTCAGTTTCTGCAAATTTATTTATCTGTATCCAATCACTCATTGAATCTTCTCCAACCTTTTACATAGATTTTATTTTATTTTATTTTTTTAATTTAATTAAATTTCAGTTTAGAAACAAATTGAAGAAGATTACTTTTTTACTTAGATAGCTGATGATGGTTAACAATCCGCATACTTTGACGATTTCATTTCAAAGTTTCTGCTGGTTCTTTAAAAAAAAACACGGAAAATATTTCTAGCTTAAAAAAACGATTTTTATTTGCCGAAGAAGATATTAAAGAAGTTCAAACACTATAGTACTAACCAATTCGAAGTGGCTAAGTTGTACGTTTTCTGATGATCACTAAGCCTTCAGATCCTGTTTGTCGCGGAGAAACTTCGATTAGTCCATTTCCATGTAACTAATGTTATCTTAACTGTCTATTTCTTCATGTTTTACTGCGATGAGATCGACATGGTAGTAGGATATGGTGATTGATATTGATGAATTATGTAAATAAGGACACATGTATTGAGGGTAGAGTGATGGGGCGAAGAGTGATGATTGTAGTAATTGGTAGCGTTGGATATTGTGTGTTGCTTGAAGAATGATGTGTGTATTAAGAACTTTTACTTTTTCTAACGGTAGATTAGCTGGTTTTGCCAAGCTTGATGAACATTTCAAGGTTAATCTTGAGACTTGTTACATTCTTAAAGTTGTTACGACGATTACTGGTTAACCCCGCAGATGGTCGGCTTTTTATTCCCATTTCTCCTAGCTCTTGCTTGGAGCTAAAGACAAATTACTGGATAGTTGGCAGTCCAAATTGAATACATTGCAGTGGTAATGCGTAATTGAATTGTGCTTGAAGCCATAATGGTGACGCCTCGTTATGGCTGGTAATGGAACTAATGAGTCTAGCGAATTCGCTGGTTTGATTCCATTACACTAGCCCTCATGGTCGATTACAAACTTCTGGTTTAAGTTCCTCTCAAATTTTCCTGCTCTGTTTCTTGTTAATCACCAGTAATTCCCCACTGATAAAAATCTTATCAGCACTTGTAATCAACACTTATCCCTGGAGGGTCATGTTGCACAAATTTCCAAATGGTCTATCTTTATTCCAAAAATACTGTATCATTCCTATCATACTCCCAAAAATATAAAAATACGTCAGCTCTTTATTTATTCAATATATACATATTATATAGAAATAGTAATATTGTTTAGTTAAGTATGTTTTTTATTTTATTTTAAATATTTTATTAGTTATAATTCTGTTTTATATAAAACTGTAGTAGATTATAGTAATTACTGAATAATAATAATTACTTTGTCTGGCCTACTAGGAGAATATGTAACTGTCAACCTAACTTACTGTAATTAATACTCTATTCATCAAACAGACTAAGCTCCCCCTAAATAATTATATCTATACGACCTATCATTATCAACTAGATAAACAACAAAATAAAAAAAAAGTAATTTAGATTTTAATTTTAAAATAAAAATGGTGTGAAACGTTCACACGACTTTCTTGCACTAACTGCAGTTTCCAGGGATGTGCAACTTAGCCAAGACCTCGGGTCAGGAAGCAAATATCACATCAAAACGCGGGGCCGGATTATGTATATCTATATATATGAATGTGAACTGATATCATTCATTTTTACGGTTCTTATTTAGTATAGGGTAAAGCTAGGAGAGATGACGCACATTTCAAATTTATGCCCTGTATCAAAATATAGGGAATATATTAAAGCGGTAATGCTTATAAAACATATGTCAACTACTATTATCTAAAAAAAAATGTTTTGTTTTTCATAATAAAGACATTCTCATTTATTCCCAAAACAAAATACGAATACACTACATTTGGCCGTCTCTCCTACTATGGTAGGATAGATGACGCACCATTTGTAGGAGACCTCTCCTCTGTGAAGTTAACATCGCTAATCGACATGAAACTTGGTAAACACTATGTCTACGAGTCCAACTTTAACGACAGCTGGAAATCTTTCATTTCAATTGCAATTAATGTAGTATATAAAAATTTACTAATGCGGTTTGAAAATTCAGGTATTTGCCAGATATAGCTGACGCGTATAAATGTTCGTAGAACATAGAAGAACACACAAAATAACTGAAGAATTTTGCAATAAGTTCGCTTTTGATCTCTCTACTCCTGGACTAACTGGATCTCTCTACTCCTGGTGGCAAACAAGAGAAGCAGAGCCTGCGTCTTCTCTCCTACCCCCGTCATTTCTTCTAGCTTTACCCTATATAGATATATATACGAATATATATATATATATATCTATTCAGTACACTTACTTACTGGACTTCGAGGCATGTCCAGTAAGTAAGTGTACTGAATTTTTGTAGGTTACAAAAATTTTTATTTGAACAAAAAAATTACCTGGTTACATTAGTACATATGTAAGCTATTTTTCGACATAGTCACCATTCCTCTCAATGCAGGTGGTGAACCGGGGTATTAATTTTTTGATGCCTTCCTCGAAGTAGTTTCCCGCCAACCCCTTCGTCCACTTCTCCACCTCCCCTTCACCTCCTCGTCGGTTGAAAACTTTTTTCCACCCATGTGCAGCTTCAGGGAGGTAAAGAGATAGTAATCTGAAGGTGCTAGGTCAGGGGAATGCGCGGGATGGTTCAGGACATCCCATTTAAACGAGGCAAGCAGTTCCTTCGTGGCGTTGGCCGTGTGTGGTCTGGCATTGTCGTGCAGCAGGCAGACTCCCTTTGTCAGCATGCCTCTCCTTTTGTTCTGAATCGCCCTCCGCAATTTTTTTAGGGTCTCACAGTATCTTGCAGAGTTGATGGTCTCCTGTTGAGGCATATATTCAATTAAAATTATGCCTTGACAATCCCAAAACATGGATGCCATGATTTTCTTGGCTGAAATTGTGGTTTTGAACTTTTTGGCGGAGGGTAAAGAGGTGTGACGCCACTGTTGAGACTGCCTTTTGGTTTCAGGTGTGTAGTGTGCAACCAAAGTTTCATCTCCAGTAATGATGGAGCGGAGAAATTCATCTCCATGGAGTTTGTAACGTCTCAAAAACTCTTGTATTTCACACTTGGCGGGAGATTGGATTGACATTTTTCACGAAACCTATTGTCGCGTCGATAGTTCTCTACGTACTGACCTTGAACCGGTCTCGTTGCGGAGGAGAGGAAACAACATGTCGAAAACAAAATCCCTCCGGCCGTGAGAGCCTCAGTGCACTTACTTGCTGGACATGCTTCGTAGAATAATATTTATAATAATGTACCTGGTTTGAAAAAATTTCTTTAAACATACGCAATTTCTACTTATCCCTAACATATTTACAGAGATACTAGGAGTGGAAATCTACCCCATGGCAGATAACAGTTGGTATGATTACACTGAAGCCCAGAAGCGAGCGCCAATAAAAATATCGAACAAACCTATATAACATTTCAAATTTAACGTCACGAATTCCTCAGAATCTCGTAAGGATAAATTTTTCAGGGCAAAATGTTTTATATAAAAGTGATAGGCATTTATATCTGTGTGCAAATAGGAGTCAAAGTTTAAAGGAAAATCGTTGTAGCCATTTTAGAAAAAACAAAATTCCAAAATACTATTTAGTTAAGTCGCATTTCTGGTTAACCAATTTTCTCTTCAAAATTTGAATTCTAGCAATATATTTATTGTTCTTTCATTTTTATTTGGTTATGGAACCATGTTTTTTTTTTTTTTTTTGGTTACATAATTTGTTCACATCTTATTCTTTGCACTAGAAAATGATTCCCGAATTTATAATAATCGTTGTTTTTGTTTTTCATTAATGGCTACGCAATAGCGCGGGCATCACTTATTCACTCATTCGCTTTCATTCATAACTACAAGTTCTCCAATGAATACTTTCATCCTAATAAATACACTCATACCACAGAACAAACATGCAAGTACTATTTGATCGTGATATACTTTGTACTAATATGGTTGAAGCGTATAGAGCAGAACGTGAAATTTCTGACAGTCAACAAATAGAAGCCATAAAAAGGAGAGAGACAGATTTAAGGAATCAGAAGTATGGGAGAAGACCAGCTGCATCCCGGATTGGCGTGCGTCTATCTGTGATGTGCATTTGTTTTAGCGAGCAATTGTTCACTGGAGCTATGAACAAAGTCCTAAAACATATGTTTACATGTTATACATACGTTATACATGTAGATATATAAAGACGAAAAATCACAAGCAATGCTATTTTCGTCAGTTTAAAAAAAATTTTTTTTTTCAAAAAACAACTCCAATAATTTTCTTGTTGCCTTAATTACTCTCACCCCTTACCTTTATAGGCCCTGAACCCTTCTGCGGCTTGTCCAGGAGCCTCATTCAAACTTCTATCAGGAGGTGGATAGAAGATCAGCGTCTGCGTTGGTGGGAGGGAACACCAGGATAGAGGCAGGCAAAGCTCTTCATCAAAAGACATTTGCCTAAATTTACCAGAGACCTATTGAGCCAGACCCGAAGGGATATAAGGTTAATTGTGGGTCTACTAACAGGGCATTGTAGGCTGAACAGATACATGCACCACCTACAACTTGCAGATGCCGCTTCTATTCTATTCTAGTCTCACCCCTTTTTTTTTTCAGATAAATTGCAATTAGTGGTTTCTAGTATTAAGTTTCCTTCTAAATTAAGTTTCAACAAGCTTCCATCTAAATTGCAAGTTTAGGACAATATATGGTCAAACAATGGTCATTTATACATAATTTTAAGGTTAACATTGGGTGTGTTTCGCCGAAATTTCGGAAAATCTGTTAACCGGGAGTGTGACTTTATCTATTAACTTAATCAATTAAATTATTATTTTTTAAAAATTAGGTTTATTAACATTCTTCAAATTCTAACTTCGATTTCCCTATAAGAGATAATATTTTAGTAACGAGGCATCACTTTGATAAATTTTGAAATAAAATTTAACGAAATGCTAAAATTTAAAAGTTTAATACTCTCTGTATTAAGTTTTATTACAAAACTTTGGATTTGTTTATAATATTGTGGCGTATATAACAAAAACTTTATTGAACTTTCCATCAAATCTCGATTTTCTATAACTCATTTACCGGAACACGTGACTAAATTTCATATAGATATATATAATATATAATATATAGAGGGGAGGACTGGCAACTATTAGTTTATACTAGGTACTCTTGTGTCAATAAAATTCTCCCAACACCATCCCCCTGCAACTAATTCTAGGATAAGTCCCCCCCAACCTTCCACAGCACCTAACATACGAATAGTGCTTATTAGATATGTCGTACAACAAGTATGGAGGTCGATGCCGTCACGTCTGTTTACAACGCCCGCGTATTGTGTCAATAACAATTAATACTGGATACCCCCTGCCTCTTTCATTTACCAATCTCACATCCATCCAGAACATTTTCCACCCCTACTCATTCAAGGTTTGATAAACCAACATGAACTGTGGCCAATCCAGCACTTCCACTTTCTCCCTTTTCTATCTAAAAATTCAATTAACACAGCAAATTTGTGAAATAAACGTTTTATATTTGGTAACGGGGAATGAGAGAAAGAAATGTAATTAAAATTTATACTTCCTGTTTTAATTTCCATTAACAAAACATCAAAAATTTGTACAGTACATGGCCGAGAGCAATACAAAAAACGGCAAATGAATATAAAAATGTTATTTCTAAGGTGTAACAGCGTTCATGGATATTAGCACAGATTGAACCACCTACTCGCCAGGGATTGCCCTATGGGGTCAAATTAGACAAAAATCTAGTGTCTAATTAGTTGACATTCAGAAATTAAACTGACCAATGAAAAGCAATATAGCAATCGATAAAAATGTTAAGGCGACCCAATCAAAAGAAGTATATATCGACCGAACGGAAATGATACGCCAATCAATCAGAAGCAGCAAAGCGACTGACAAAAGCAGTAAATAAGACAGATGAAAAGCAGAAAAAAGACGATCGGTCAGAAAAAAGAAAAAAATGAAACAATTCCAGCAGTAGCCTGGGAAATGGTTTTATAAACTAGCCGAATCATTAGACGTGGTAAACCGACCAAAGAAAAAACGGTGGAGCGATCGATCACAAGCAGTAAGCAGATCAAGCTAAAGCAATAAGCTTTAGTTTAGAACTTATATCCGATTGATCAGAAGCCGGTAACCTGCCAATTAGTATTGCTGAGTTACCAACAAAAAAAAATCTGGTGTGAAACACTCACACAACTTTCTCTTACTCCATTTCTCAAAATGATAATTGATAAATTTTATAGTTTGTGTACCAAATTTAATGAAATTCGTCGAAAACTGAAAAAACTGTTCAGTAAAAGCGCACTTCTGGTTTACTAATTTTCTTGAACCTCGGAATTTCAGTCATCTATTTATTTCTAACTAATTATGTTTGGATGATAGAATTGTATAATGAACTAGTATAGCACTTTGATGAAAATCTACCCCCCCCCCCAAGTGCGTCTTAAAAGAATTTTCCCAGAGAAATGTTTTAGATAAAAGTTGTAGATCTTTGCATGTTTAGTTTATATACGAAGTTTCAAAAAATCGTCAGAGCCATTTCTTGAGAAAATTGCGAAAAAGTGAATACATTTAGTAAAGTGGTAAAGTAAACGCACTTCCGGTTATCCGATTTTTTTCAAACTCGGAATTAAACAACATATTTAATTCTAATTAACATTATTTAGATGGCACAGAATTGCCTAATAAACTGAAATAGCACTTTAGATGGAAGCCTAACCCCACCTCTCCCCCCAAAAGTGCCCTTCAATGCATTTTCCCGGAGAAATGTTTCAAATAAAAGTTGTAGCTCTTTGTATGTGTGGTTGATGTTTAAAGTTTAAAGAAAATCGTCGGAGCCATTTTTGAGAAAATCGCAAAAAAGTAAAAAATTCAACTAGTAAAGTGGTACTTCCGGTTGAGGAATTTTTACAGATAACGTACAGTCAGATCCCATGGTGACTTCTAAACGGAATATCAAATTTCAACTTTCTACGATTTTTCGTTTTTGAGCTATGCTGTTCACATACATACATACACACACACGGACACACACACACACACAGACCATTTGCTAAAAACCACTTTTTTGGACTCAGGGGACCTCAAAACGGATATTTCCGGTGAAAACTCGATATCGAAAATTTGAAACGATTACAATACTTCCTCTTACTAGGAGTAAGAGAAAGTAAAAAGGGTCAGTAAACCAGGAATTGATTTTATGTAAATATACTGTGAAAAACGTTTGATACGTAACTGTGAGCGGACCGAAATAATTTTTCTTATTAAAAGAATTTCGTGTTAACCGATAAAATAGCGGTTTGTTTTCGTCCAGATTTCTCTGCCATTGTATACGTAAAAAAATAAGTTTATGAATTAAAATTTCAAAAAACAAACAAACACAAAATTCACAAATTTTAACACAAAATTCATCGAATTCTAAAACTAACTGAAATGTTTTGAAAATGGAGGTGTCTTTACCTACTCAAAGACAAGCGGAAACCTAGCAACAATGGCAGCCATTGTTTATTTTGTTCCGTCTAACGTAAAAAAATTAGCCAAAACAATCTGCGTGACGATGTGACTGCAGAAAACAGGTATATTTTGTTCATCTGGGAAGTGAAAATTTTTCGTGTTAAAAGAAAAAAAATGTATGAAATTACATAATATTTTCGGTCGGTACCGCAGTATCATTTCCTGTTTACCGATTTTTCATGTTAAGGGTTTTCGTGTTAAACGTTTTTCACTGTATTTACGAATTGTATTTTTGGATGGATATCGTGAATAGATGAATTAATATTTTTTAGGTATATTAAGAAAATCCTCAGTTTTTATATTCTGTTGTGATTAGGTCCCAATGCTGGAAAATATCAGGAGATTTTCGCTTTCTTTCCTAGTTTTTGAATAGGAAATTTCTCATCATCATCAGGAAAGTAAACATGACACAACATAAAATATAGTTTTATACTTTAAGGCATTTTATTTTTATATAATGTTCCATACTTCCCAGAAGGCCTCTAGGTTCCATACTCTAAAGCTAAGAAAGAAAATAAAAACATCAACAAAAGACGAGTATTTTCATTAATAACCTTAAAATAATGTTTACAAATGCTCTTTAGACCTGAAATGAGAATAAAATGCTGACATATCCAATAATTTAGTAAAGTACTCAGAGATCTACACAATCACTTCATTTATTACATTATGATTCAGTTTTTCAACCTGTTGCGCTAACTTTAGAATAACTGCATAAATTCTAAGTAAATTTTCTTTTCTTTTTTAGATTTCATTATTTCTTATTCGGTAATTATTTCACTTAAAGCAGAAATGAAATTATGAAATCATTAATGTAACCAGAAATTTCCAGATGGGGCAGTAGTTCCAAAATTTTGCTTCTGACATTCGAAAGAAACCTCATAAGAAACATAGGTTGATCTTGTAGATTTTTAAAAATCCCTGTGAATCTCCAAAATAAAAATCTTCGCTTTACAGCATTGTGCACACTTTCTTTGGGATGATAACGTCAATGTTTTTTGGAGATAAAATATGGCAACATGGAATTCCCCCCCAAAAAAAGCAATGGAATTCATGGAAATGCATAGTTGGCCTAGTTTGCATCAAATACCAAAACGCTGTAATGACGCTATAATCAATTATGTTACTTCGCACCCCCACCCCAAGAAGCCAAGTATGTATCACTGGTTTTATTTTGTAAACAATATATTAACTACCTCGGGATGTGAGAGTATCGGCAGCCTTAATTCATATTATCAACTGTTAAGATGTTGGGACGATATAGTTGAGAGATGGCATAACCACCTATGTTCTAAAGACATTGAGCGGGCGCTTAATTCATCCCATACCACCATATTTAGGTCCATTAGTTCCCTTGGTTATGGCGAGTTTTACTTAAATTCTAACATGTCTATTAAAAAACAGAGAGTTTTATCTCGATAAAGGTTAGCTAATGAGCAAAGTATTAAACTGTATCTCGATGGCTAGGTTACTGCACCTCTGTCCACTAGGCCCTGGACAGAAATCAGTTGATGGAAGGTAACCATCGGGTGTGCGATCAGTCACGCTAGCTTGTTGAGCTGAAATACTGAACTACGGGCGCAAGCGTCAATTTCCAAGCCCAATTGCTTGCAATTGAGGTCGGATTCGTAGTGGTCGTGGTTAAACCAACAACTCCAATGACTTCGGTTATGAGTTGTGCGGGAGGAGGCTCGCAATATAAATTTAACCCTGGTGCCAGCCCGTAGCTAGAAGTGCACTTGCTAGATGTGTGCGGTCCACCAGAGCCTGCTAGAGTGCCTTCTCTAACTTCTGGTAGTGGAGTGGGAACACTATGTGGGGACCTCCTGCCCTTAAATGGTCAAGCGGGGGAGTGCCCGGGCGGGCACCTCTACCATGATAAGGCCTTGCACTACTAGCCGTATCATGATGGTGACATCCTTCTCTTGTAAAACGACCCCGTGCTTGCACGGGGGGACCGGTATACCCAAAAAAGGGGTAGGAACGGTCCTTAAAGATCCCTTATTACTGCTCAGAACAGGAAAAGGAAGCAGGGAAGAAATGTATCTCGATGGCAACAAATATATTATCAATACACAGGAAATTTGTACAATATGTAATATGAAATAAATGGAAACTTTGGCTCATATTTTTTTTAGATATCCTATTTATAAACCTGATCGCTGCCATTACCTCGCCAATTCTATCTCTCAGAGTACCGATTTCGATCAAATAATGATTAATCTGTTGAAGCCTGATAATACCATTTTAGCTAATAATCTTTTCTATTATATCACTCAAATACTAAAGCTGAGAACTTTTATCTTAAATGAATGAGGGTGTTTTCATTTCATTTTATTGAATTATGTATAGTAAGTACTGTATTATGTATTTTGTGTAGTAACAATTCATGTAACTGCTCTGTTCTTTAATTGGGTATAACAAGTAAATGCTGTTTATTTTCTGTACCAAACCCATGTAACATTAATAATTTTTGCATAAATACATTATTATTATTATTATTATTATTATTATTGCGTATTTTTTTTTTTAAGTGTCTCGCGGCCCTTAGGCAAGGGAGGCACCTGGATCACTATAAGTGAACATTATTCTTCTCTTCGTCAGTTTTTAATTTTTTGTATTTTTATGTAATTCTACGTCAGCAAACATCGCAATCATTGGCCATCGTTATGAGGGGTCCCGCGGCCCTGGCAATCCTTTCCCTGCAGCAAAATCTCCCTGACGATCCTACAGGAATGGAGGATTACAGCTTGCTGCATCAGAGCCAGCGTCTTTCTATCAATCCCAAGTTTGAGCAGTCCATCCTGGATAGCGCGCGGGATTAAACCGGCTGCAGAGATGACAATCGGCACAATGTCGACAGATTTAACGTCTCTCCAAAGAGAAGCAACCTCAGCTGCCAGCGGCCTGTACTTAATCAATTTCTCATTGAAGGCCCGCACAACATTAGCCGAGTCCGGGACTGTAACGTCTATGATATAAACCTTACCCTCACTCTTATTGTGCCACACAATATCAGGTCGGGTGCCCTCTACTGTGTGATCCGTGAGCACCACGCGATCCCAATAGAGTGTGTGCCCGGAACTCTCTAGCACCGGTTCGGGATCATACTGGGACGACTGAGCGAATACCCAACTTCAATGCCAACTCCCGGTGCGGAATCTTGGCCATACTATTGTGCCTCTTAAGGTACTCTGTCTGTGCCAACATTGGACAGGCAGAAAGAAGGTGGTGGATCGTCTCTGGGGCAGAGTGGCATAATCTGCACTTGACATCCTGGACACTAACATCTCCTATAATATAACGCATATAGTACCTGGTAGCCACCACCTGATCCTGAATGGCAATTAGGGTCCCCTCAGTTTCTGGGTAAAGTTGCCCATGGGTAAGCCACATCACTGACGCCCCTTTGTCTATGGCGTCACCATCTAGCGCTGTGGAGTATTGCCCATGTAAGGCCTTGGCACGCCATGCTGCGGCCATATCAGTGGTGGAGTCCCGAACCTCCGGCACCCCGAAGCCACCCTGTGTAAATCTAAAGGGGTATATCCCTTATCAGCCGCCATTACTGCCCCGATCAGACTCGAGTCCCGGTGGGTATAGGAAATAAGCTCTCATTCGAGCAACCTGTGTATCATGAAGGTCCGCGATACTGACTATACCACGTCCACCTTCCGATGGCGGCAACTCGATTCTTTCGATGGCAGACCTGGGGTGGTGTTTATTTTGCCTGGTAAGCGCTGTTCTAATTGAACGCTGCTCTAATTGAGCGCTGCAGCGCCCCCAATTCTGTGGCGGACCACTTTATCACCCCAAACGTATACGACAAGACTGGAACGCAGTACGAGTTGATAGCCACTTCGGAGAACTGTCTTAACTGTCAAGTGAAGACGCTTTTTGAATTTGTCAATCACATGCTGCTTAACCACTTTGTGTTCTATGCCTCTCGCTTGCTGTATCCCCAGGTATTTGTACATTTCTGTTTCCGCTATGGCTTTGAATTCCCTATGGTCATCGATCTGATTAGGAGTGGGTGTTATTTTGCCATTATTATTATTATTATTATTATTATTATTATTATTATTATTATTATTATTATTATTATAGTTGCATCAAATAATTAATGTTAACAACTTCAAATAATATGCCCTACTCATCAATTCCAAATAAACTTATGATCTGAGGCTGTAACATGTTCCGATAGCCGCATCAACAAACATTTATGTGCGATAAACCGGCTTTGCATGTGTTTGGAAAACCTAAACGGCCGTGCCTAGAGGAACATATTGAAAGTCGACAAATCGAAAACCTCCCAGAAACATCTCGAACTGTTTCTGTAAAAATCCAATTATCAAAGGATATATACTTGTGCAAATCAAATGGCCAAATGGAATAGCAGTGAAACCGGATGCAGCTGGCAGTAGCAGTTGCTAGAAGTGTCAACCATATGAATTCGTTCTGTTAAATTTAAACTTTCTATTGAACAATATCTGCGTAAAAGATTTCAAACCTAACGCTGCATTTCATAGTCTTTTGAATGAAACTTTTGTTAACAAATTAAGACGCAATCCTTTTGCTAACACGAAAGGAAAAAGAGGATCGCTACCATTACAGACTTAAGGTGTACGTATTTTAACCCATTACCATCTGCTCCAATTACTGGCAAATTCTTTTTTGGGGTAAAATCCCTTGCTAGTTTAAGGGAGTCATGAACTGACTCAGAATTCCAAAAAGAGCGATATCGTAAGTAAAATCACTTTAATCCTTATTTACATCAGAATGTGAATACATTCTGCATTTGTGAAATGGGCTGCATTTTCTTCCTTCTTTAAAAAGAAATCAATTGAGTTTAAAGTCAAAAATTGTCTTATTCTTTACTTCTCTAATACGTACAGAACAAAATTTGAAATTTATGTTCAGTAAAAGTTAAAAAAAAAATAATTTTTTAAGTAAATCACTTTTAAATATTTTTCCAAAAAGAAAAAAAGAAGGATTTATAAAAATATTATAAATTGGTTGCCCTGAGGAAATGAAGTGAGAGACAGGATTGCTATGGATTGTCTAAATTGATGGTACACAACATAGTGGGAAGCCAGCTGTCACAAGAGTTGTCACGTGTGTATATATATGTCTCTGTCTCCTCTTCTATCTATCTACCTATATACAACGGCTCTCTTGAAGGGGTTACCCAGACCCCTACATAGGGTCAAACTGGTCACATCAATCAAATTAAAGAGTTTGACTGGATTGTATACTTGTTGTGAAGTAGTGTACCAATACCCACATCAGTGTACCCCAATCTATTCTGACATTAGTACTCAATCAATTGAGCCATGTCGGCTACTGTCAACTGGTTTTTTGTCCTTATAGACAGTCTTAGTCTATTATTGATCAGGTTAAGAGTCCTTTTTTTTTTAATATATTATTTTTTCATAACATTTCTATAGATCCAAGAGTACATCATCAACAAAAATAAAAAAGTGGAGAATAGAAAAATAAAACTGTTGAGCTTTTTAGTGTTGCCATTTTTTGGGTTTTCTCCAAATCATCCAATTTTAAACACAAATAGAGGAAATGTCTTAGAACAGGGCTACTCAGAGTAGGCATCGCAACTCTTAGAGGGCCTGAGCGTGAGATGTGGGTTGATAAACCGTGATACAATAGAATGAAATTTAATGGATTCCATTAAATAATTAAATATACAGGGTGTCCCAAGGTATATGGATAACGACTTTTTCTCGGAAACTAAGATAGCTAGAAAAAAACTAAAAAATACGTGTCCCCGTAGTTTTTTTGTTAGAAATCCAAATTTAATTTGCAAATTTGTTTTGGTACTTTGAGAAGCGAGATACAGGCACAAACAACATTTTTTCAAATGGGGAGGTGTGATTTTTATTTAAGAAATAGATTCCTCTATTTTTTTGTAAGAAAAATTTACTTGAACGGTTTTTTTCTTTGAGCGATATTTTACAAGTTATGAATGAAAACATGATTCTTATAAGAAATTTCAAAATGATATTATAACGGTTTTTTGATTGAATAAGAAGAAAAGTACTATTTTATTATAAATTTTACTCCTCATTAATTACAGATCTTGCTCGAACTGGCCCCCACCATTAGAGATGCATACACATGCTTTTCCTGCCAATTGTACCTTACGACCAAAGAAATACATCTCTAATGGTGGGGCCAGTTCGAGCAAGATCTGTAATTAATGAGGAGTAAAATTTATAATAAAATAGTACTTTTCTTCTTATTCAATCAAAAAACCGTTATAATATCATTTTGAAATTTCATATAAGAATCATGTTTTCATTCATAACTTGTAAAATATCACTCACAGAAAAAAAAAACCGTTCAAGTAAATTTTTCTTACAAAAAAATAGAGAAATCTATTTCTTAAATAAAAACCACACCTTCCCCATTTGAAAAAATGGAGTTGGTGCCTGTATCTCGCTTCTGGAAGCACCAAAACAAATTTGCAAATTAAATTTGGTTTTCTAACAAAAATTACGTGGACACGTATTTTTTAGTTTTTTTCTAGTTATCTTAGTTTCCGAGAAAAAATCGTTATCCATATACCTTGGGACACCCTGTATATAAAAACAACAAACATGCAACTCACTGCAGACGCAAGCCTCTCGTACTGCAGACGTATTTTTTTTAATTTATTGATTTTACTTGTTTTTCTTAATTCTTTCATCTCCTTTTAATTCATCTCGTTTTCATTGTTCAATATACAAATTAAAAGGCACATACGCAAATTTAGAAATAAAACTAACTTTTATAATCTTAACAAAAATCATGACACAAATTGTCTCTTTACAGTCAAACATTATTAATTGTTAGTCTTGCTGGGATTTCGTATAAATGTTTTAACAAAAAATATGGAATTTGAGAAGTTAAAATAATTATAACAGCATTCATCGTATAATAATATTTTGAAAGCCTTTTGAATTGACGTTTTGCAGAAAAAAAGTTAAGCATTGTAAGTTTTCTGGAAAATGGTTTTAGAGAAAATTACAAAATAATACAGCTGGTTGGCTGATTTTTCTTCAATTCGTGTCCAATAGTAGTCAGTGAAGGTCATTGCAAATAAACTCACTATTCGCCAAAGCGATTTTTTTTTCTTACTCAGTGTTAACTAACTTTTGGAAGTTTTAATTATGATACCCTAATGATACCCTCCCTCTTAGTAAATGATATAAATAAATTATTAAATGGATATTTACTGAATTTTAAATAATCTCTAATCTCTTCCACCATCGGAATTAATTTGATATTTGATTTAACTCAGAGGAGACAAGTTTCAAACAATAAACGGTTTAATCGTTAGTTACAAATAACAGGAATTTATTAGAGCATGTGTAGTGAGTGCATCACAACACGCCTAAACTTGTACATGTTTATCCGGTGATGTACACACACATATATTATCTGCTATAGGATGTACAGTGTAAAGTTAGGGTGTTACTATTGCATTATTATGGTTTTAGTAGTTGTAGGGTCAGTGGGTAGTTTACTATTATCCACGAGTTGGATTCTATCCAACGCAGACCACCTACTCTTGAGCATAGTCTATCCTAGCTTCAGCCGGAGATGATACTACTCCGGTTTGAATAATTAACACAGTTGTAAAGTTAGGCCAGCCTGTCATGGTATATAGTTAATTAGGTGCGGTCGGTAATAACAAGCAGCCTCCCCGGTGACTGGGGTGTCCCTCCTGCCAGTCTATCTACCTCTACAGCAACCAGGTTCCTCTCAATTAGTGACCTCACGCATCCCTTTTCCAAGTTCATCCAATGGCCAACAGTAGGCAAGAGAGAGAGAGCGAGGTGGAGATGGCTGTAACTTTCTATCGTATATTCCACAACAGCTTTTCACTTACCTAACACTTTTCAAATATTCAAGCTTCCAGTCCCTCCAGTTTAGATTTACAACTTCTTGTTATGGTTAGCAACTTCGTGTAAAACAACTGCATTGAAGGTCTTTAACTTTAACCGAATATCATGGGAATTCTTCTACTGCTTTCCTTCAAAGATCAGGAGATTAGCTAAGGGAGTTTGTGAACTTGTAGATACACAAGGTGGTCCAATTATCAGTTTCTCTGAAATTATAGCAGGTGGAAAGATGGGGGAAAAAAATAATAACACTAAACTAAAGATTTATTAATGTTACCTTTACACTTCTCGTTTTCGACGCTAGATAGACGACTGAAAAAATAATGGAGTGGAATGATGGAGATCTCCTCCAGTTAGGAATATCTGTTGTGAATTTAGGTTTACCTGTGAGTACGCTAAGCCCAAATAATACGAGTAATCGTGTGTGTGTGTGGTGTGTGTTTTATGAGGGGAATCCAATACAAGTGTTTTTCAAGCAAAACACTACGAAATCCTTAATCTTGGAGTTGAGACCACGTCTTTGGTTTGCTATAAACCGACGTTTAGCCATTATATTCAAAGTAGCTTTTGGCTAAGATTTTAAACCAACATTGGCAATTTACGTTAAGTCCACCTTTACTTTTGGAAATAATTCTGTTGCAGGATAATGAAAGAAATAAGATAGGAGATTTGTTCTTTTTGCCCTCCCCCCTCTACAAAGTCTTGTTGCTGTTCTTACAATCTTATTTTGATCGGGAAACGTGTTATTTTCTCTCAGTTTTTTACCATGTTTTTGTGTGAATCAAACCGAGTAAATCTTAATATACTTTTTATATACCATTGGAATACATCCGATATGAATGTTTCGCTAAAAATCTATACACGTGAAATGCGATTGAATTTACAGTGTGTCCCATTTAAATGGGCCACTTTTGAAATAACTCTTAAATGAAGCAAGATATCAAAAAAGTGAACATATCGTTTGTTGAAGTGTTTTCGCTCTAGTTTATGATTATGTTAATGCTTTTTGATTTAATTGCCACCTTACACCTTGAATCGATGGTTTCCTTTTGACCCCCACTTTTTACTACTTTATTGAAAACTATTAAAAAAAAAAAATGAAGAAAAATGCCGTTAATTTCACTACAATATTTCAAACCGTTGTCGAGATATTCAACCATAAATATTAAATTTTAGTCATTTTTCCCCATTTTTCTGTTTCATAAACTAAAATTAAAAGCGGATTTTCTTATTAATTTCGAATAAATAAGAGAGTTCAAATGCTGTTAAAATTTAAAAGCTATTTTAAAACCATAAGGGACATAAAAATCCAGGTAAAACATCATTAAAATAAAATAATTTTCCAGTTTATTTACAAAAATCGATCAAAAAATATTTCCTATTTATTCAAAATGTCCTTCTCGAATTAAACGGCACAAGCGCAGTCGCTGCCCAACATATGAAGTTGTTAATCGTATCATGTCTGTAGGGATTGCTAAAAAGAACCATGTGCCATATTGTAACGTTTTTCTTTCTAAACTAGCTACTGTAACTAGTTTCAAGTGGGTTCGTATAGATAAAATACTCTAAACTTCAATAAAGAAAACACCAATTTATTGCTATACACAATAAATTACTAAATACAACGCTTAATAATAATTATTTCACAGTTTAAACCACAAAAGTTCACTTTGTTCACTTTTGTACACTTTTCACAAACTAATAACTTCGTTTGTAACTGGGAACTCTCCAACTCTCTGTGGTCACTCTATTTATACCGGTAGCGAACCTTCCAGAATGTTCTCAAATATTCCAGTCAAAACTAGAGCTCCGCCAGCGCTTCCTGCTGCCACTAAGAGAATCTTAGGTACTTCCCTTCTCTCTTAGATGGCACCACTAGCTGCGTTACAATATATTCTGTTACTATATATACAGATTCTTGTTTAGAACAAACAGATATAATGCAACCAAGCGATCGTGTCTAAACTTTTTCATAATTGCGGCCTCTTGAAGAAAAGCTTGAGTTGACATAGCCCTTTGACGCAGTGTTTTCACTGCCACCTCTATATTATTTCTCCACTTTCCAGACCAAACTACTCCAAAATTACCTTGACCAAGTTTATGTATTAACTTATTTCCGACCTGTCTATTTCCCATTTATTCCTTAGCTGGGGTGCCAAGACCCAAATCTGTGGTTTTGGCCGAGGACAGGATTTTGCCAAAACATGGCATAATCCCAAAGCATTTTTGTATAGGCGAGTACAAGTGCTGGCAGTGTTGGGAATGTTTGATGGGTTGCTATGAAATGTCCCTGAACTGACATTGTTGTTGCATCTGTCACAGGCTTGACTTTATAATGTTTAACATGGTACCCTCTTGGTTGATCCCAATCTTTGACACTCAATGAATAACCGGATGGGTTATGTTCAGAATCTCGAGGTTCATCATCCGACAACAATAATTTTTCTGCTTCTTTACGAGATACTTTACCAAAATACCAGTCTTTACTCTCAACCGATTTCTCCTCAGCTACAAAATTCCATGGAATTAGACCTTCATCTCCAGTTCTCAACTGTCTAACTTTCCACCAATCCGATTCACTATCATCCAATACTTTCATCCAGTCACTTTTAAGAAAGCTGACATCAGATTCTTCTCTGCTCTGATAATTATAAACAGCTACTACAATTCTATTTCTACTTGATTGTGCTTGGAATGGCGTTATAGGAGTTCTAATAATATCAACTCCTTGTCTCTTAAGTTGGCCAGGTCTGTAAGGATCCGGAGCATATCTGGGTTCCGCCGAACCCCTCTTCATTCCCATCTTGTAACCATGGTGATAAAAGTCTAATCGGAGACGTCCCTGTACGGTATCTCAGAAGTGATATTAAAATCTTCCAAATATGAATTAAGAAATTCGAAAGTAGGTCTTTTTTTCTGGATTGGATTCCCAACATTGCAACATCAACCTATATATCGGATCGGGGAAATGATGCTAGGTGCTTCTGGAGTTGTTGGTGTCTTGGTATAAATTTTTTCTTTGAGATATCCCAAAAGAAAAAAAAAAAAAATCAAGACGGCTTAGAAATTAATTTCGAAAAATGCTAATATGTGCCATATCGGCCTCCATAAAGATTTGGTTTGTAAGATCACAAGATAAACGTGACCACAGATTTAAAATACTTAGGGGTAAATTTTAGTATAAAGATTGAAGTGGATCCTTCAACATTTTTCAGAAAATTACCTTAAGAGGGAAATCCAATTTTATGGGCAAAAAAAAATCAGTCTATTATCTAAGATGAAAATCCAAAATAATGAAATTGTACTGAGCATGATATGGGGCACGATGTGGCTGAATTGGTTTGGCCATGTTAAAAAATTGTAAAAAGGATCGACAGTGAAATGAGGTAAAAAAAAAAAAATGTTATTGGATTATGTACCTGGTGGACGAAGGAGAAAAGACCGCCCAAAAAGAACATGGATTGAGGAAGTGTATGAGAAGAAAAAGGATGTCATTTAATAAAAATTGCATTAAGGACAATCAAACGTTCAGCAAAATTTCTAACAACTTTTAAGAAAATTGCCATTTGTCGTTAAATGTTGTAGCAGAGCAGAGATGTGAGTTATTCTCAACAAATATTTTTATCTTTTATATATTAATTGTGAGCGTCAGAAAAATTTGGGAAAATCAAAAATTTTTAGTAATAAAATCATTATAATATAAATAAATCCTACCATCGTGTTACTACTGGCAGAGAATTTTTTTTTTTTTTTTTTAATTTATCTGAATTTTTAATTAAATGTAAATTACGCTATAATACAGATAATTAACAATAACACAAACAATGGTATTATAATATTGCAGAATATAATAATTAATTGTATTAATTATATTATTATCTTGATTATTTGTCTTTAGGGAAATCTCTATACAAATAAGAGAGAACTTGGCTCTCTTGTAGTTTAGAGATAATGTAAAGATAAACAAAATAGTAAATTACTATATTATTTTTTATATCTGATATTTTTTTATTGTCTCATACAAAATTTAATTAACAATTAAAAGTATTTCAGATAATAATTACTGTCTTTAATAATGTCAGACCAAGCTATACTAAGATACTAGAAATTGTTCTGTATGTGAGAGTATCTGTACTCGTTTTTTTGTGAACTACGTACTCAAAAACAAGAGCAATTGTTTGTTTAAAAAAAATCTACTCAATAACTTCCGGATTGACAGATTCTGATCAAAATGTAATTAGAAATTAGTTGAATTATCAAGTTTGAACTTTCTATGATAAGTAAAATTTGAAATATAGAAAAATTTGACACAATGTCAGTAATTCATTTTTTCACCAACACTAAAGAGAAAGTAGTAAACATAAAAATATATGTTTTTCAATAAATTTAATGCAGTTTTCAATAAATTTTCTTTACAATAAGTTACATTGTCACAAAACGTTTTACTCGTAACTAGTTACAGTTCAATTATACATTTACATGAATTTACAATTTTGTCACTAAAGTTGTACACAAGTAACTTTATGCTTAACCAATTTAAATATTAAATTGCCTATTCAAGTTTCTCCTTTCTACAATGGTATTATACTGGTAGCATTTCATTATGTGCGACCATTTCTCTTCTACTTGTATAAGAGTTAATATTAAAACTTTCTTAGTAATATTTTGGAATTATATTATAATGTAATTATATAAAGGTCATAAAATTAACTAGAAATAGTATTAAATTAAAACTGGTGCTTTTATACATTAATTAAACATATTGATTTATTACTCATTCTTCCAATTAATTTTTGATTAAATCGAAAGTATTCAATACCTATATAAGCAATGTTAATTTAAATTCTAAGAAAATATATATATTTATATATATATAAATAAAAAATAACGATAATAAATTTTAATTTGATGAAAAAAAGCACGAAAACTACATAAATATATTGTCATTAATAAAAAATATTTCGATGCCAAGCATTTGCTGTAACGAACAAGACATTAACATTTTCTCATTAATGTTGAGGAGAAGAAACTGAGCTGTGACGGTTCGGGTCAAAGTTCCAGAAAATTGATTCGATTATAATATATTATATTATAATAATAATTTCAGGTTAGCTCATGTAATGTTTTTAGTGTGTTGTTGTAGTTTGTAGTGGCTTGAGCGGTTTTGTAAAAGGGTTTGTAAGTATGTATGTTCAAGAGAGTGAAGTATTAGAAATAAGAAAGTAGTCACCACTGCTAACAATAAATATATTCTATTAAAATAATAACTACAACTATTTGCAAATATTATAAAGTTATTAATATGCACTGATGCTAAGAGAGCGAAAAACAAGTCTCCTGCTACGGTGTCTACAACAAACTGTGATTGAAGGAATGTCTTCTAATTGTTCGTTCAATTCCTCCCCTTTGAGAAGAAGGGGTAGGGACAATGCTATCAAGGTTCATGAACTCTCCCAGTAACTGGACTTCTTCTACCTGGCTTACCCTTTTGAATTGTTATGATATTCTTGAAATAATATTTTTCAAATAAAATATGTTTCTGGCATCCATCACACTCAGATCAGCTTGTGATTTTTTTTTTTACAACGAAGAGTTCTATTGCTATTCCAAGACACCTGAATATATTATTATTCTAAAATTCTTCTCTAAAACAACCTCATTGCTGCTGTTCACCTGTAAGGCTTCCACAATTCGGGCGTTGAATTATTTTGTTCAGTTAGTGCATATACATTTAAAATTTCTAAAACTGCTTCTAACTCTACTCTTCCTATCCTAGAATCGGATTGTCCTCATATTAAAGTAAAAAATTTTTAGCAGATCTTCTGAAACTCTGATTGAAGTTGTTATCAGTAGATAGAGACCCACTTTTAAGATCATACTATATCCGACATGTAGAGCTTTTGCCCAACTCACTAAGATTCCGTTCAATTGGGCAGCCTGAGTCTAAGAGATGAATTGTTTTCTATTACAGCGCATGATGTCTGGAAGTCGCAAAATGCAATTAGGGTTAATTTAAAAGCGCTTAATACGAAATTTTATAATAAATCTCTTTCTCTCTTTCTGCTAAGGACCCAAAGAGAGGGATCCTTAGCAGAGAGAGAGAAAAAGAGAGTCTCACTCACTAGTAGAGGCCAGACTAGAGTGGGAGAAACTGCTTAAATACAGCGACGTCTTATAGCAGAGTTCATACGACAGTCACAAAGCGTCATCAACCTTTCTCCTTACCTCTCACTACCATTCTTTATATTTTAGTGTAAAGTCCAGGCAGTCAGTGTTGATTTTATGTTATACAGTGTTAAATTTCACTTCTAGTTTATTCATCTAAATCAAACCATTTTTCTCTCCTTCACAAACCGATTATACCTAGGTATTAATTCTGTTATCAATTCCTCATATAATACGAATTATAAATTGATTAGCCCTTTAGGAAATAATAACTTTACTAATTATTCTCAGTTTTGTCAAAATTAGATTGATTGCTCAATTTTGGAGTCAGCGGTAGCAAATACCCAAATGTTTTGTACAATGGAGTGAAGCCCATTCTTCTCTGATAGAACCTGTTTTACTTGTCTATATGGTAAATAAGATAGAATTGGGCATATTGTTTTTGAATGTTCCAGTTATAAAAGACTAAAAACTATGGCATTGGAATCACATAAAAAGACCATAGTTTGGAAAACTATGCTCTTTGGAAAAATTAGTAAAGTAGTTTCATTGACAGCAATGAAACCTTTAGCTCCCTTTTTAACATTGATAATAAAAACAAATTTAACTATTTTTTTACTATTTAGCGGCTGCCCTGGAAGAAAGACTAAATTTTGTTAATTGTCAAAATTTCGAAAACTTTTGGAATGAATTGGGTGCGATTCGGAAGGTTCTTTGTTCTCCATATTTCAATGTCATAAGATCATAGAGATTTCAGTAGTAGTTGTAGTAGTTAGAGAACTATTTTATTATATAATAATGAGTTTGGATCGTATGTTGTCTTCCATTTAATTCAAGTCGTTTCAGTCTAATGAAATGTTATTGGTGTGGATGTTGTTTAGTGTAGTTTTATGTAGCATGAGCGTTTTTGTGAAGGGCTTGTACTATGTTTAAGAGAGATGTATGAGAAATAATCAAGAGATCACACTGTTTTTAAAATAGATATATTCTCTAAATGAAATTAAGTTAATTCACAATATCACAACTATATCTTAATAAATCAATTGTTAATCTAGAATAAATGTTAATCTCTATCACTGCCACTGAGTTTAAGAGTACGATTCCTGAAGCAAGTGTTCTGGCTTGAATGTCTGTTTCAGACTATATTGGAGGAATGTCTTCTAATTGTTCGTTCAAATCCCCTCCTGTGAGAAGAATGGGTAGACAATGCTTACAAGGTTCATGAACTCTAAAAGACAGTGGTGGTCTTTTACCTGGGTTACCCTTTTTGCCAAGGGAATGTTACATTTTTTTCATAATTTTTATTATTTCAAATTAAATATATTTTTATTTTTCTGACATCATCACTTGGGGATTCCAAGTCAGTCTTTTATCTAAATGATAACTATTTCTCCACTGTTGATTGGCTGATAAATTTTGAGCTTCCTCTATTCTTCATTTTACGGATATTTCGTTTATGACCACTATAGAGCCATTCAATTCATATACATCACATATTAAATGGTTTTTGTTTTTCGTACATAGAAGGCCAAAACATATGTATTTCCAATGAAAATAGTCAATTTGGCAAAAACTTAGCATGGCCCTAAGTATATTTTCAGCCTTTTGTCGCTATTTTTTTTTTTTTTTTTTTTTTTCGAAAAGGGTAAGCACGGCTGGATTCGAACCCGTGATCTCCGCGTTACTAGTCCAGCGCGCTACCACTGAGCTAATCCCTTCCCTTTGTCGCTATTATTTTACAAAATAAATTGTGCAATAATAATGCTATATAACAAAACAGCATAATATTCATGGTAAATTTAATATTTACAAAGTATATAATAAGTAACAGAATCAAATTCAAAGTAACGCCTCTATTTTCTGTAAACAAATGCTATTAAGAGGAGAGAATGTGGATGCATTCACCCTACTTATAGAACTTACATTTAAATTAAGTTTGTTTGAAAGAGAGAGAGAGTGAGAGTGTAAGAGGGAAATGACATCGGGACTTAGGAGGTAAGTAAATAACTTTGATGATGTGATGAAGTTCTGATAAGACTTGGGCGTTGTTTGTGTGTTAGATAACTTTTCTCCTAAAGATTTGCATAATACTCCAAAGTTCTCTTATTTGTGTATACGTACGCTTAGTATATTGTACAGCCCTTTTAACTTTCCATAAATTTTTAATTTTATTTGTTAAAAAACTTTTTTCATTTCCATATCCCGTTTCTATAAATAATGTTAATATGAAATTAGTTAAATTTATATATGGTTCTATTTCAATGTATTATTATTATTATTATTATTATTTTTTTCAATTTAAGGCGCGTCAACATCTATGGCCATTGGCGCCTGGAGCCTTCTCAGTGCACTGCCGGCCTCCGGAAAGTGTTCTCTCGTTACAGACAACACTGTCCCAGGACAGTAAGCTGTAGAGGCTCGTAGGAAGAAAAAAATCTAAGGGCAGCACAGCTGGACTCAATTGGAAATAAATGTTTAAAGTGATGAGGTCTGGTTAAAATTAAATAAAAATGATTTCGGCCAATATATCGATAATTTTATTATAAAACCTACAAAAAAAAAATGTGTTTTTGTTACAGATATATATAAGAAAAATAAAACAGATCACATTATCTAATAATTTTTTTAGAAATACAGTGTATCAAACCCATAAATGTTGAAGCGTCTTAAATTAAAAATAAATAAAAAAATAAATCTGGTGTGAAACACTCACAAGACTCCACTCTTACTCCAATTTATATATTTACATATTTACCTAGTCGGTAGTTTTACGAACTAATCTTTCAATATGTGGACTCCGCCACATACATAAAAAAAAAAAAAAAATAAGGACAATATAATGAATAGCTACAAATTCCAGGTCAAAGAAAAGTTTTCTTAACTAAATATTATGAATTCCTTTGAGAAATTTTTATGGGTGTTTAACATCAATTTTATTTTGTACTACTAGTATAAACGGCCAAATACAAAATGGTGGACTTTCATTGGATCATTTTTATATCTCACTTCAAATATATAAAAACTTAAATAGTATGTTAAAAATAACTTGATTTTTTGTCTATTTTTACTTTCTCTTACTCCTAGTAAGAGGAAGTATTGTAATCGTGTCAAATTTTCGATATCGAGTTTTCACCGGAAATATCCGTTTTGAGGTCCCCTGAGTCCAAAAAAGTGGTTTTTAGCAAATGGTCTATGTGTGTGTGTGTGTGGTGTGTGTGTGTGTGTGTGTGTGTGTGTGTATGTATGTGAACAGCATAGCTCAAAAACGAAAAACCGTAGAAAGTTAAAACTTGATATTCCATTTAGGCATCACCGTGGGATCTGACACTACGTTATCTGTCAAAATTCCTCAACCGGAAGTACCACTTTACTAGTTAGATTTTTTTACTTTTTTGCGATTTTCTCAAAAATGGCTCCGACGATTTTCTTTAAACTTTAATCAACCACACATGCAAAGAGCTACAACTTTTATTTGAAACATTTCTCCGGGAAAATGCATTGAAGGGCACTTTTGAGGGGGGTGGGGTTAATTTCCATCTAAAGTGCTATTTCAATTTATTAGACAATTCTGCCATCTAAATAATGTTAATTAGAATTAAATATGTTGTTGAAATTCCGAGTTTGAAAAAAATCGGATAACCGGAAGTGCGTTTACTTTACCACTTTACTAAATGATTTATTCACTTTTCGCAATTTTCTCAAAAATGGCTCTGACGATTTTTTTGAAACTTCGTACATAAACTAAACATGCAAAGATCTACAACTTTTATCTAAAACATTTCTCTGGGAAATTTTTTTTAAGAACACTTTTAGGGGAGGGGTGGGGTTAGATTTTCATCAAAGTGCTATCCTAGTTCATTACACAATTCTATCATCCAAACATAATTAGTTAGAAATAAATAGAAGACTGAAATTCCGAGTTTCAAGAAAATTAGTAATCCGGAAGTGCGCTTTTACTGAACAGTTTTTTTCAGTGTTCGACGAATTTCATTAAATTTGGTACACAAACTATAAAATTTGTCAATTATCATTTTGAGAACTGGAGTAAGAGAAAGTTGTGTGAGTGTTTCACACCAGGTTTTTTTTTTTAATTTGATGATTTATAAATTAGTAAAATAATTGCAAACTAGATTTTTTTTATAGATTTAATTAGCTAATCACAATGAAGAAGTGAGGGTGTCAAATATGGTCCTGTGATCAACATTATAATTTTAACTTTCTCGATTGGCTTAAATTATTACATTTGACACCACATTTGACAGATTCATTTCTACATTTGTGATTGGTTATTTATTTATAGCTACTTAAACAATGATAAATAAAGTTTAAAATTTTCTTACTAATTTTCCCTACGAAGATATTTTAGAAAATTATTGTGCAATAAAAATCTGATGTAATACTTATATCTGATGAAAATAATCCAAAACATCAAGTTATTTCTAACATAATATTTACTGTATTTAATGAAAGCTATAAAGAAAAAAACTCAGAATTTTCATTCCATTCTTAAAAAAAAAGACTAAAGAAAATTAGCGGAAATATCGAAAATTTGACGTGATTACAATATTTTCTCTTATTGTGAGTAAGAAAGTAAAAAGGAATAAGAATAAACGAAAAAAATCTGAATGAAATACCTCTAAGACTTTTTTTTTTAGCTTCCGTTAGATGACATCCGTCACGCGTGGACTACTGGCTCGCGCACTCGCCTTTGGTGCGAGTATTTAGGGTTCGATTTCCGATGAGGGCAATGTCGGTGTTGACCCAGCATCGTGAGAAAAAGTTGGAAGCTATAGTTGGTAGCGCATCTAGGTAGCGAAGGTTAGTACTATACGGCGAGTGAACTCCGGCGTGCTTACTAGACGTTCCCCAATACAAAACGCCGATAAGTTAAAAGATTAGATGATATTGTCCCTTCTCGTTAGGGCGTAGGTATGTGGCGTCACCATCGCCCACCCTTCGGGGTGCAATCTGCCTCTGGCTCTCCAGGTTGGGGAATCCCTCACTCCACCTAATCCAATCTTGATCCTTTCCCCTTGCAGGGTTGCCGGTAAGTTAACTGGGTTACTGAAACCCCTGTACTTGAGGCAATGGACAGGAATCAGTAGATGGAATCTGTAGATCCATCGGGCGTGCGATCAGTCACGCTAACTCGTTAGAGTTGAAATACTGAACTCTGGGCGTAAGTCAGTTTCCGAGCCAATTACTTGCAATTGAGGTAGGATTCGTAGTGGCCGTGTTTTAAGCAATAACTCCAATGACCGAGGTCATGAGTTGAGCGGGAGGAGACTCGCGGTATACATTAAACCCCGGCGCCAGCCCATAGGTGTAAGCGATTTGCTGGGTGTGCGCGGTTTACCAGAGCCTGCTAGGGAATGCCTTCTCTAGCTTCTGAGAGTGGAGCGTGACCACTATGTGGGTTCACTCTGCGCGCTGGTTGAGCGTATCTCAACCTGCCCTTAAATGGGGCAAGCGGGGGTGTGCTTCGGCACTTCTGCTATGATCGGGTATTGCACTAAAATGCCTTCTATGGTAGTGATATCCCCTTCTTGTTAAATAATCCTGTTGCTTGCAACGGGGGACGGTAAACCCCAAGAGGGTAGGTACGGTCTTTAAAGATCCCCCTCAATACCAAGAGGAAAAAGGGGTATACGGGAAGAATGTCCCTTTTCGTGGAAATAAATGAGATATATGCTGCACAGTATACATTTCATTAAGGGCAAAAGAGATGAGAGATTAATTAGCTCTACGAATATAACGTGGTGTCAGAAGTCTTAGGCTGAAATTTGGTGATCCGTTGGGTACTGTATGTGATATCCTGGATTGGGTGTTCATTCTCCTAACACTTTCTTATTCTTAAATTTTGGACAAATCAGAATAGATATGCAATAACTCTCACCATCTTTAACCAACCAGAATAAACCTTTATTAGGTTGCCAATCGATTTACTTACATGAGGATCGAAAGCTACTTTTTCTCCATCAAAATTAGGCACTTGCTACTTTCACTGAATGTTACATATTTCATTCATTCTTCAAGAATCTTCTTGAAACTTTTGTATGCTGTTCTGCACACATATATATCTAAAACGTTTACAGAAACTGTTTTTGGCATTGTTCTGGAGGCAGGGGAGGAGGGCAGCAACGTTAAACTTTTCTTCAATGTACACTTCAGTATATATGTCACCTAGATATTATACTAAGTTACATTAGAAGCATTGCTAGAAAATGCACTTTTGACGGAAATGATTAACCGGAATTTTCTCGTTAACAGCGGCAACTTTAAAAACTTTTGAAGTGGGAATGCTCACAACGCATAAATTGAACGGATCACTTTTTTTACTTTCTCTTACTTAGTAAGAGCAAGTATTGTAATCGTGTCAAATTCGTGACAACAAATTTTCGATATCGAGTTTTCACCGGAAATATCCGTTTTGAGGTCCCCTGAGTCCAAAAAAGTAGAATGTTGAAACTTGATATTACGTTTAGGTATCACCATGAAATCTGACAGTACGTTATCTGTCAAAATTTCTCAACCGGAAGTACCACTTAACTAGTTTTTTTTTTTACTTTTTAGCAATTTTCTCAAAAATGGCTCTGACGATTTTCTTTAAACATGGTACATCAACCATACATACAACGAGCTACAACTTTTATCTGAAACATTTCTCCGGGAAACTGCATTTTAGGGCACTTTTGGGGTTGGGGGTGGGGTTAGGTTTCATCTAAAGTGCTATTTCAGTTTATTAGACAATTCTGTCATCTAAATAATTTTAATTAGAATTAAATATGTTGTTGAAATTCCGAGTTTGAAAAAAATCGAATAAACCGGAAGTGCGTTTACTTTACCACTTTACTAAATGATTTTTTTTTTCTCTTTTTCACAATTTTCTCAAAAATGGCTCCGACGATTTTCTTGAAACTTCGTATATAAACATTCATTCTACAACTTTTATTTAAAACATTTCTCTGGGGAAATTCATTTAAGGGCACTTTTAGGGCAAGGGTGGGGTAATTTTTTTTTCTAAAGTGCTATGACAGTTGTTTATACAATTCTATCATCCAAACAAAATTTATTAGAAATAAATACATGACCAAAATTCCGAGTTTCAAGAAAATTAGTAAACCGGAAGTGCGCTTTTACTGAACAGTTTTTTTTTTTTCAGTTTTCGACGAATTTTGATAAATTTGATTTTTAAACAAAAAACTATAAAATTTGTCAATTATAATTTTGAGAACTAGAGTAAGAGAAAGTTGTGTGAGTGTTTCACACCAGATTTTTTTTTTTAAACATTTGTATGGAAAAAACTGATTTTAATTATGATTGAATTTTATCAGATTTCAGTTATTGCGAAATTACTGTACAGGCAAAACTTTGAAAATACAGAAACACATATCAAAATTTAAATTTTAATAAATGATAACAAACTATACCGCTGCTGTTATAATTAAAGTTCATCTTGATTATAATATGTGTGTGTGTGTGTATGTATGTTATAATCAGCTGTTTGCTATTTCACAGCTATAATATAGAATCATATTATTTTCTGCTCTAGTGAACAAGTATTAGTGACTTTGGCTATGGTAGTGAGACTCCAAACTTAATTTAGAAGTGTTGCTCATTAATCATTGCTAGTTCCGCTTCTCTACTACTATGAACTAAATTATCAATGCGAACCGTGAAATGTTATTAGTATTGTATATAGGCGACAACGTTCTACAAATAGAATACTAGGCAGATATTTAATGTCTTCCCCTTCACCCACTCTCTCCCCCTCACAAAAACCTTTCTCTAGCTACAAGAAATTGGAAAGCTGAAAACAAAGCTTTAGATTTAATGTTTGCTTTACTGACAAGATAGTCTACCTCTATATACGTATATATATGTACCTAGGGACGGATACACTTCTGAATCCCCATTTTATGTCTGTGTGTGTGTGTGTGTTGTAACTCATTAAAAGGTATCTTCTACCAGCTAGCTTGTTGTCACTTAGTTTAGGTATGTGTAAGCAGTAGGGGTGGGGGTGGATAGAATGACAAGGATTTAACCCAGAACGGGTCGCAATGAGTGGCAGGACCAATCAGTAGGTGACAATTAGTACGCTTGTCTAATGAAATCATTGGTACAGCTGTTTCTAAGCTGTATATTTCCGGTTTATTTTCCTTTCTAGGCATAAATAAAGATAGAAGATAATTTTAAATAACTATGCCATATTAGTTTACTAATTATAACAACTATTAATTTGTTATGCTTTAAAAAAAAAAAAATTCTAACTGTACTCATTAAAATTAAAACATTTTAAATAATTACTTAAAAAAAAAAAAGGTGTGAAATATGACTTGCTCTGACTGTATTTATTACATTCATAAAGTGATAATTATCACAAAATAATTATTTCTTAAAATATATAATTTTTAGTAACTTTGTTTTTTGCTCATCATGTAACCTGTATTTGTAGGTAGTGGGGAATCGTAAATTAGTTATCTTAGTTTTTATGTCATACCAGGTGCCAGAAAGCAATAACATTGTAGAATACACCTGGGCAGGGTTACCTTAAGCCCCAAAAGTACTAGTTGTTCAATTGTAAACCAAACAACTTTCTAGAAATCAATGTTTCAAATAAAAGTAATCTAAAATAAACTTTTAGAAAATAAAATGGCTGTTGGTGTAGTGGTTATGAGCATGGACTTATAACTGGGGAGATCCCCAGTTCGAGACCCGCATATAACTGTTAAATTTTATATTCGTTTAAAAATTGTTAATATTAATAAAATAGATGCCCGGTAATTTTTATTCGTCGTAGTATGCATCGACAGATTTTATTTTCTCATCGGTTTCACATTTTCATCTATTGTCAGAGCAGATTCACCAAATTATGTAGAGATTTCACTTCAATGAAATGTTTCTGTTAGACTCACACTTGTTGGTTGTATATATGTGGGAAGGTTATAAGGTTATGTTACAATGTGTGTATGTGTTTAATGACAAAAGTGGAATTATTATAAATTGTGATTAGACATTAGAAAATATTGTATAATAAATAGCATGTTTTGAGAATACATTATAACTAAATTTTAATACTCTTGTTAAGTATACTCAGTGTTTTATGAAGTCATTTTTATTAGGGGGGAGGCGGATAAGTTATTTCAGGAGTAAACTATAGTAATAAGAATAGATAAATTTTAAAGAAAGGCAATGCAAAGTTTATGGAACAGTCAAAAGCTTGTACAAGTAATAATAAATAAATGTAAAATAGAAGCAAGCCTAATTCAAGAGAACATGTAAGTAAATTGATATGTAAGAAGGTTGGCAGCAAAAAACAGCAAATTGGAGATGATATTAAAATAAATAATAAAGGAAAACAAATGTATGCGTTATTATTTATCATGCTTATTTTAAATGATATTAATTTATGTTTAAATTACATTAAGCATATGTTGAGAGAGATGTGGTGACATTTGTAAAAATATTTTTAATAGGGTACGGTATGAGATTTTAAAAATATATCATGCAAATAATCTGTATTTCAATCGGGGAAAGAAGAAAATTTAGTTCCACAGGTTACAATTAACAAAAGTGCATCCAGCATGCATTTTTTTTTTTACAGATTAGTTGCCTGAGCTAATCGCATTGCGTTTCTTTAAAATTTATCTATTCTTATTAGTACACTTCACTCCTGAAATAGCTTATCCCCCTCCCTAATAAAAATGACGATAAAACACTGATCATGCTTAATCACACTATTAAAATTTAGTCATAAAGTATTATTCAAAACATGCTACTTATTACACACTATTTTCTAATGTCTAATCATAATTTACAATAATTCACTTAACCTTAGTAACATAACCTTATTAGTAACATAACCTTATAACCTTCCCACATATATACAACCAAAAAGTGTGAGTCTAACAGAAACATTTCGTTAAGTGAAGTCTTTACACGAATTTGGTGAATTTGCTCTCTGACGATGAATGAAAATCGGTCAGGAAGAAAATAAATATGCATGCTACGACGGATAAAATACCGGATTATATCCATCATTGCGGATGCTTCCGCCTCCGTCAACGATAAATAATTTGGTAGTGGGACGGTTAAGCCTGCCTGAAATAAAGTAGCCATTACTTTACATTTTATTAACATTAAGTAGGTGCACAACCATACACTATTGAAGTAGTAGTAAGTAATAAAAGGAAAGCTTTTAACGCTACTGTTCCCCCAGAAATCCCCCAAGAAATACCTTTTTCCCTGGAAAATGTTACAAATAAAAGTGATAGATATTTTTGTGAACAGCTTAGGAAACGAAGATTGATAGATAACGTTGGAGCCATTTTTAATAACATTGGATTTTGACCAAAACTTCACTGTCACATGCTGTTTCTATGGAAATTTAGATTAAAATAAAAATTGGAAATTGATTTAATAACTTCATTGTCATCTATAATTTCTTCCATAATTCAAGTAGAATGGAAGGGGTTGGTTCTCATTTAAACTTTATAAAACTGATTGGCGACATAGCAAATATTTTGTTGTTAGATGAACCAAATTTACGTCCAAATATATGGTCTCCAAAAATATAATCTGCAATTTGTGACGTTGCTGGAAAAAATAGACGTTATTTAGAGAAACATAGAAATTTGGATTATGCCGCAAATGGTCTTAGAAGCGAACAAAACATATTGAAAATACAAATTGACAAAAAAAATTCGGATAGGCACGAATTGTTTAATTTTATAATATAATAGAATAACGTAATAAACAATAGTAATACACAGTTTAATCTATATATATAAAAATTCAGCATCCGTATGTTTGTGGCCGCAAAACTCGAAAAGTAGCATATGGATTGACTTGAAATTTTTACACAACGTTGCATTTCTATATAAGAGTGTTTATATATAATTTTTACTCCGAAGTTCCCACGGAAACGGGAACTTCTCCTAGTGTTTCGCGAGTTGGCACAAAATGGACAGACTTAGACGCGTTGCGATGGTGGCTCACTCTCTGAACCTCTTTCTCAACTACTTATAAGAACTCTATTCCGATGTTCCCACGGAAACGGGAACTTCCGAGCTAAAATCCGTTCAAACGGCCATATTGCGTTAGCACTTACTTCTTCAGGTATTGCTGCTACGTTGATGGAAGGAAACAGCGCATTCAGCTCTTAAACTGTCATGACTTATTTATTTATTTATTATATTTTTTATCAACAAACGGTGTAAGCCTTATGGTTGAAGTCATTACATGCGATACATACAGTGATACATAAATATAATAATAGTAAAATAATACATGCTCAATTAACAGTAAATCTTCAAGTAATGCAAAAATGTTTTTTGAAAAGTCCAGACGCCATTTGGAAATCCACATCACTAGAAATATACTCATTCCATGACCTGCATATTATACAAATGACGTCAGCGTTGAACAGCGCATTAGACTTAACGGCAGGGACCACGAAATGCGAAGTACTGCGCAAGTAGCGAGGTGGTACATGAAAAGGAATGGCAGCAAGTAGCTCCATGCAATCAATTTCGCCATTCAAGAGCTTCTTCAAGAATAAAAGACCAGCATTACGTCTTCTAGACTCTAAAGAGCAGAAATGAGTAGCACCGCTGGGTAACCTTTTGTTAAAAGTCCTGATGAAACGGTTTTGTATAGCTTCCAGTCTAACGCGTACTCAAGAAGGCTTCTAACGTATGCATTGTACACAGTTAGCACCGCTTTGGGATCTCTAAGATGACGAGTGTGCCTTATTACAAAACCCAGTGCTCTCGATGCTTTCCTACAAACATATTCAAACTATTTCGTGAAAGAGAGGTCATGACTCAAAGTAACTCCTAAATCCTTCACGTTACGAGTCCTCTCCAATGGTTTGCCATCAATGAGGTACTGATATGATATAAAAGTCTTTTTGCGATAAAAAGAAATGACTTGGCATTTTTTAACATAATGCTCCATGTTTTACGTGCACTTCACAGAAAACCCAACATGTAACATTTCTAAAACATCAGGAATGAGAAGGTTCTTCGGGCGTGCAAAATCATTGTATGGGATGAGTGTACAATGGCTTATAAGAAGTCATTGGAAGCATTAAACCATACATTGAAAGACTTGTGAAATAATCAGGCTCCATTTGGTGGAGCTTTGGTGTTACTAGCCGGTGACTTCAGGCAAACGCTTCCAGTGATACCTCGCTCAACAGCAGCTGATGAATTGCATGCCTGCTTGAAATATTCAACTCTTTGGAGCACAGTAAAAAAAATTCATTTAACAACGAATATGAGAGTTCAACTTCAAAACGATCCAACAGCTGCCATATTTTCAAGACAGATACTCGAACTCGGTAACGGCACTGCTCCTACAAATCTGGTAACGGGAAAAATCACCTTCCCATCTAATTTCTGCAACATTGTACATTCAAAAAAAAAAAAATTAATAGACAGGGTATTCCAAAGCATCGAAACAATTTATCAGAATCACGAATGGTTAAGCCTAAAAATCAGACTGAGCCACAGCAAAGCGTGGTTAGGTTCGCTAGTACATCTATAAATATTATTAACTCAACAAAATTCGTCTAATTTTTCTTAATTACATATAATTAAATCAGGAAAAAAACCACCTGCTTACTTTATCAGTACTTACCTTTTAAAGGCAGCTGGTATAAAGGTGTTAAGTGGTGCGCATTTATAGCTAGCTAACTTCTCTTATTGGACAATTATCCGTACCCCAGCTGTTAGTTACTGTTATACCAGCTGGGTGTTCATATTAAATATAATGGAACATATAAATAATCTAAGCTTTAATAGCAAGTTCGACTTGTATTTAAGCATTGCAGGCTACATGGTTCCCAGTCTAATAACAAAATGCATCAGATGAAATCTAGAACTTTTTTCACTAGAATTTTGAAACTTTAGTCATTTTCTTGAAATGAACTTTGGAATTTTTTGCAGCTTATTTAGTTGTTATTAATTTTAACACTGCTGAAATCAAATAATATTTTGAAATTACACTTTGAAAGAAAAACATTAGAAAGGGCTCGGAAACTTCAAATTTTCACCGACGTTTCTTCAGGGAATTTTTTTTTTTTTCTTTTTTGAAATTCTTAAAAACTACAGTTTAACTTGTGATATATGTACCATCACCAAGTGTTAGTGATCGACACAAGTTTTAAGTATAGTTTTTAAGAAATTCAAAAAAAGGAAACAAATGTTTACCCTGAAGAAGGCAATAAATTCGCCGCCGAAACGTCGGTGAAAATTTGTAAAACTTTTTGTTTTTTGGTGACCGAACTTCTACATCAATTTTACAATATCAAATACAGCGGTCGTAACGTACATCAAAAACATGGAAAATTAATTCATGATTACATTTGCGCCCCACTTACCATTTTTTTGGCGCCCCCCCCCAGTTTGCGCATTACTGCGGCAGAGAGAGGATTAGCCTTCCACAAATCAATTGTTGTGAAAAAAATATGTCAGATAAATGTGATAGGCATTTATGTTTGTGGTTAAGTTTAATAAGACAAAAAAAAAGGTCTTCGGAGCCGTTTTCGACATAAAGGCGAAGAATTTTGAAAATCTGATTTTTAGTAAATTATGATTTTAACCTGCAAATTCTCTGATCATAGGCAAACTTATCATCAAGTTTAAACTTTCTTTGATGTTTTGAATTTAAGTTATACTATTTATGCACAAATGTCACACAATAGAGACCATTTTATATTTAAAAAAAAAAATCTGGTGTGAAACACTCACACAACTTTCTCTTACTCCAGTTCTCAAAATTATAATTCACAAATTTTATAGTTTGTGTACTAAATTTAATGAAATACGTCGAAATTTGAAAAAAAAAGTGTTTAGTAAACCATACACTTCCGGTGTACTAATTTTTCTTGAAACTCTGAATTTTGGCCCTCATTTATTTCTAATTAATTTTGCATGGATGATAGAATTGTACTTTCAACTATGATAGCACTTTGGAGAAAAACGTAACCCCACCCACTCCCGTAAAAGTGCCCTTAAATGAATTTTCCCAGAGAAATGTTTTAAATAAAAGTTGTAGATCTTTGCAGGTTTAGTTTATATAAGTAGTTTCAAGAAAATCATCGGAGCCATTTTTGAGAAAATCGTGAAAAAATCATTTAGTAAAGTGTTAAAGTAAACGCACTTCCGGTTATTCGATTTTTTCAAACTCGGAATTTCAACAACATATTTAATTCTAATTACCATTATTTAGATGACAGAATTGTCTAATAAACTGAAATAGCACTTTAGATGAAAACCTAACCCCACTTCTTCCCCAGAAGTGCCTTTAAATGAATTTTCCCGGAGATATGTTTAAAATAAAAGTTGTAGCTCTTTGTATATTGATATACAGTTTAGTTGTAGTATGTAGTTGATATACTAAGTTTAAAGAAAATCTTCGGAACCATTTTTGAGAAAATCGCAAAAAAGTAAAAAAAAAAAACTTGTAAATAGTACTTCCGGTTGAGGAATTTTGACAGATAACTTATTGTTGGATCCCATGGTGATACCTAAACGGAATATCAAGTTTCAACTTTCTACGGTTTTTCGTTTTTGAGCTATGCTGTTCACATACATATACACACACACACAGACCATGTGCTAAAAACCACTTTTTTCGACTCAGGGGACCTCAAAATGGATATTTCCTGTGAAAACTCGATATCGAAAATTTGACGCGATTACTATACTTCCTCTTACTAGGAGTAAGAGAAAGTAAAAATGGAATCTCAAAATATCATAGTTTTCCTGTGAATAGTCAATTTCAAAAATTTGACATGCTCGCAATCGTTAGGGGAGGGTGGGGCTTGTTGTTACAAATTTCAGTTAACATTTTTTTAATTGGTGTATGTTGCATTCAAAATTGCTGAAAAATTGATTAATTTGTTGTCTCATTTATTTCTTACTAATTATATATTTTTTTTGAGATTTTTCAAAATGAAGTAACATTTAAAAAATTCAAATACTATTAAAATGCGCATACTATAACAACGTGCCCGTCGGTGGGGCTTGCTGTTACATGCGCAGGGTAAGTTGTTACAATGTATAAAATACATGTTTGGGTGTTTATTTTAAGGAAATAAAACTGAAATATGTTCAATAAACAAATTATCAGATCTTTATTTTAATAATAATAGGAGCTTGATTAAGATCTAAACATATGTATTACAAACTTAAATGCTTGAACATTCATTCTGTTTCTATTCACTGTCACTACCCACCCCTAAGTCCGAGTTACAATTGTGGCAAATATGTCTAGGTTTATTTTTAATACATTTTGAATGGGCCCAGTTTTGCACTGCCTGTATTCAACCCAATTTTCTCCAACTTTTTGCTGGCAATCATGGTTTTAGACATTTCAGCCAGTCCTCCTCATCTTCTTCGCCGGAACTTGATGATTGCAAATTATTTTTTTGATTCTTGTTCGCAGCTTTGGAGACAGATTTTCTTTTTGTTAGAATTGCTAACTTTCTCGTTTTTGGCTTCATTTCTTTTAAGATATGCCGTGATTTGATTTAAAATATGCAGTGGGGTAAGTTGTTACACTGTAACTACATGCTCCAACCAAGTGTAAAAACTAACCCCACTGACGATATTTCACTTTGACGATAGGTCAAAGAATACTAGCGCAACCATATTGGATTGAAATTATTGTTAAGGACGTATGAATTAAGAGCGCAAGTATGGAAGCCTTACCTTTTAGTAGTTTTCAGATCAAAGCTTTCGGTTTCAATAATAAAGTGCAGCTTTCTATATGATATTTCGAGGAAACTCATACAATGCCGCCATATGCAACAGAATCTTAGCGGGAACTGGTTACAACAAACAGCACTTGCATATCTCTCAACTTTGACCACTTAGGAAGTGCTTCTCTCAGCAAATTTTTTAAAAATTACACTGTAACAACAATCTCCACATTCCCCTACTCTTCCAGCAGTAGAAGAAATTTAAAAGTCCGTAATAATTGCCATGGAATGTTTTGTTTCCGCAATAGTGGCTAGAATTCAGCTGCTATTTAATTAGATTAGATTAGATTAGATTCTTAGGGGGGATTGGCTTTTCAGCCTGCACCACTGCGACCCCACTGGGTCTATTGTGGCACCCCCTAAGTTAGAGACCCTACCCCCATCCTGTCCTTCATCGAAGTATGGAGTCTGGGGATGCCTCCCCAGGTCGTCAATTAGAGCACCTAAAAGCAGAGCATCCTCTCAAGCCCTGTCTGCCATAATAGACTTAATAGACCCGAGAGGGGCCCCTGGCTCAGGCTTGCAGGCACTAGCTTTTCTTCTCCAAAGAGACGGTACCTCAGCCATACTAGTGCTGTTTCCTCTTCTTCCTGACAAAACCTACACAGGCTATCCGTGGCCAGGCCCATGCAATGCAGGTGCTTATTAAGTCTACAATGGCCAGTGAGAAAGCCAACTGTCAACTTTATGGCCACACGGCCTAGTTGGAGTAATTCTGCAGTTAGCCTGCGCGAGTAGCTGTAAATAAACGTTAAAACTGAAATAGGCAAGTATCCAATGTGCGTTCACGTAACTAAAATAAAAATACAATTTTAAGAGGCTACCAATAAGAAATATGATTAAGTAATTTTGAAAATAAATGAAATAATTTTGACGTTCACATAACCTATACTACGCCATAATATACCTTGACTAATAAACCATTAAGCGTGCTTTGTTGAATGAAACAATTTTTCATTAACTCTAACAACCCACCAACATAAAATTATAAAAATACCCCTATAATTTTTGTAGTGCTACTTTAATATAATACCCTATGAACATGGAATTATTGGGTTTCAATATGAGTAAATTTAATGAACCATGGACAATATAACTCATTTCATGCAGCCAGCACCGATTTAATATGTTTCTAAATAAAAATTAATATTGGCTAGCCAATATTATATGATATTGGCGTTTATGGGAGCCACGTGGACCCCATGGTTACTGGGGTGCCAGTGGGCGGTGCATTACGATATTACCCATTCTCTTACCATTTCCTTTCTATCACCCCGCCTCCTTTCATAGAAGGTTTTTCCTTTATTTAATTCACCCCTACTATTCTACCTTTATTATTTGATAAAAGAGGGAGCAGCTAAACTTTCTATATATGTGCAATGTGTTATGTGTGCGCGGAGGAGTGGGAGACACCAAAATATACTTATTATTTTCTGTAACTTCATTACAGTTTCTCTCACCCTTACAGTAGGTACATTTATATTTTGTTATTACACGTAGGTTTTTACAAAGTTGCCGGGAAAAACCTATGATGCTTTGCAAGAAATATGCATGTGATATCGGTTAGCTTGGAGTATATAGCAGAGCTTCTCAAAATAGGTGGTCCGTGAGATGTTGTTGCTTGTGATGCCAAGACAAGATATAATAAAATCAAGTTTCAACAATTACAAATAAAAACAGAAAACAAAACATATCGACCTATTAAGAATTTATAGCTATTTCATTTTTAAAATGTTTTTTTCCTTATTATAATTAAAAAATTATCAAATATTACGCCGGAAACTAGGTTTTTATATAATTCTTTGTCGGCACAATCCTTTCGTTGAACTGTGAGAATTATATTTATTTTTTGATGTTAATTCTCAGTTCCAAGCGATTTTTAATTAAACAGAGGAAGCAACTGAATGCGTAGAAAGACTTAGAATGACTGATATTTGCCTGCAGGAAGTGCATAATATAAGGAAAATAAGGCAGACTTTGCAAGAAAAGGCTTTCAAGGATTGGAACAGTAGTAAATGGCAGGGAGTAGAGGGACGCTCCATTTTAAAGACAGTCAGAAAACGAACTCTTACATTTACGACAAACAAATCCTCACTGGAACAGAATGGACCAATGCCCTTAAATTAACTGTGAATTATGCTCCTCATCATGGAGTACCAGGAATCACAGTGGTAGGAGATGTTGGAGAAAGTCCTTTGCCACAGATGCGGCCAAGAGTCGGAAACCCCTTCCCATGTATTGGGAAAATACTCGTATAACATGTTCCTTGTCACACGTCGCCATCACATGTAAAACGAAGGATTCTGGGGCAGCTCAGAGATAAAGGAATGTCTTGCTTCGTGGAAGTCTACAGCGTCCATACGGATGGGGCGCCAAGGTACGCAAACATAGTGGCCTTTCCAAGAAATAATGGAATTGTTCGCTTTGAGTCGAACAGTCCTAATCAAGCAGAAGACGTAGATAAAGAAAAGAAAAGCATCCACGAGAAGTGCATCCCTTTTCTGAAAGAAAAGTTTCGAGAGGAGTTCGGCGAGAGGGCTTTTACTGTAAAAGGGCTGTGGTTTGGAGCCCGTGGAACAATCCCCCTATTCACCGGCAAATACTTGGACAAGATTGGAATGGAATCAAAGGAACAATCGCTCTTATCCGAAAATATAATACTGGATTCACTGGATATCATTCAGCATCATATATATGGGACTTTATGTGCAATATAATTATCATTCTCGCTTCCTCTCTACCTTCCAAAAGATGTTTATTGACTGTTCTCCTGATCTTGTTTGTCCGTTTTCTTAATTAGTTTTTACAGTTTTTATTGACGAAGACTATCTAGTCCTACTTTTATTTGACATAAATATGTATAATCATACTTTTGACCTTTTTCGTTCGGTCTTTTTAAACGTGTCACAGACAAAATATTTATTAATGTTTTTTAATTCTGTTTTTATCAATAAGGCTTGTTACATTGATTATATTTATGATTGTTGAATATTAATGACCATTAGACGGTGATATACAATTACATATCTATCACGATTGATCGGTATGCTGTGTTCTTCAGAAACCTAACTAAGGTAGCATCATTTTCAGAAGATTTTCTTTGTTGGCCGTTGGTTGTAATATGAAAACAAGAATTAGTTGGCTTCTCGACCAATTCAAGGTGAAAAAACAAAAACCAAAAAAGTAATTTTGTAATTGTTTTTTAATAATTTACAAGTTCGACGTTTCGACAAACTTTGTTTGCCTTCTTCAGGAGCAATACAAAAAATAAAGAGAAAAAATTATAACATAAAACACAAACAAAAAACAACAAAATACATGACTTGCAGACTTTTTAGTAATCTGCGATTACAGACTTAGCAGTCCTACTGTAATCGCACCCATGTATTTTGTTTTTTGTTTGTGTTATAATTTTTTCTCTTTATTTTTGTATTGTTCCTGAAGAAGGCAAACAAAGTTTGTCGAAACGTCGAACTTGTAAATTATTAAAAAACAATTACAAAATTACTTTTTTGGTTTTTGTTTTTTACCTTGAATTGGTCGAGAAGCCAACTAATTCTTGTTTTCATATCGCAGCATCATTTATTTATATTTTTTTGTAATTGTAAATATTTATAAATAAATTGTTGCTCTCTTTCTACTTTTATTAATTCTTTCATTTCGTTTTCTTTGCTCATTATACAAAATAAATGGCATTCAAAAAACCACAAAAAATAAATTTTTAAATATTTTTTTTATTGCTTTATTGGAATTTACAATTGCAGGTGCAATAGCATGACTGAATAAATAACTTGAGACGAATTACCACCACCCATTTGGTGGCTGGTCCAAACGAATCAATTACTGACCTTCACCAACCAGTAAATCAGTTGGCCAGCGTCGTCTCAATAAAAAATATATAATTACTTTTTTATAAATGTCTTAAAATCTTACTAAAAGTCAATATTTCTGGGATTTTGCTTAAATAATTTGAATGATATTAACTTGATTGTGCAATTAAATGATTTAATGACATTAAATGACAAAAAGACTGTGTGAAATTAAAAAAAAAATGTTTGAACTATTCATCGTGTAATATTCAAGAGAGGGTTGAAACATGTTTCCACAAGGTAATCCTCCTGAGACGTTCTCGAAAAAAGATACAACGTCGAAAAGTTCGAGAACCATGATATAAAACGAAGACGTAATATGAGTATTTTTTTTTTGTTTGTTCAGAGTGATACACGCTTCCGGACCTGTTCCGGAAAAACTGCCCAGGAAAGATAAGTCTAAGGCTAAGGCCTGCTTTAGTCCTGTGAGGAAAAGGATTCTTTATCCTGTATCGGCCATTTTATTATCTTCTACACCGCCTTGCTCTCCACCATAGAAGGGAAATTCTATTATTCTGTCCAGATGATTAATTTTTCCGGGATATTCCCATAATACTTTTGAACTGCTTTTATATGAGACCAGTGATATGATAGCAACCTGGCTATTGGAAAGGATCACAAACTCCTGATTCCATAATTCCTGTTGATATGATAATTGCCTTAAAATGGCTTAAATTTCACCTGGAAGATGTTGGGAAACTTATCCATTGATCCCGAGTACCCATTCAGTGATTGTCGGCCCATTCATTCCGTTTCACTATTTCTAGATTTATACTGTCAATATGAAAACAACGCTAAACTGGTATGAATTTATGGACTATAACTGCCAAGTCCAATAATTGTAAAATTTACTAAAATGCTTCTTAATCGAAAATTCTTTATTAGATTAAAGATGCCATTTATGCCTTGAATTGTACACTTCTTTGTGTTCTTAATATATCACATATAACTGATATATCAAAGTTAGAGTATAATAAAGTAGTTTCTACATTTCACTGTAGGTAAAACTATATTCCACGTCTTGGACAAAGGTTTTTGTAAACAAACTACTTTGTTAAATATTACTCGCATTAATTAAACATTTTTTTAAATCAAGACCAAAATTAAGAATCATAACTTTTGGATTTTTGGTTAAAGGACACACTTGAAACCCCATGCTAGCCTCGAGCAAACCTCCTTTAACCAATGCTATAGTCTTCTTGACAAATTATTCGAAGTGAAGTTATAAAATAAAAGACGATATTATATCATACTGCTCGCACCAATTTGAAGATACGGAATAGAACATTATGGTAACTAAAAAACGAAACAATCCCAATAGAAACCAAACCAATCAATCCAAGATTTTTTGTCGGATCCTCAATGAAACTTATTACGTCTCCAAAAAAATAATCAATACTCACCTCAAGATTCTATTCGTCCAAGCCGCTAACAAAATCCAGGTAATTCAAATTCTATTTAACTTTTTCCCTGTACACATTCTCTCTTTGATTTCATTCCCGAACAATACTCCAACACGTTTGAAGCATTGACGGCAATCACGCCCTATTATTCTAATCATTATTATCATTTTTATTTGTTGCATGCGGGGAATGTAATTGCAAATCTCTAAATAAAAGAGAGAAACAAATTTCTATGTACATATTATAACTTAAATGGGTACAATATGAATTGAAAACTCCCAAAAATCTACCCCTAACAACATATTATATATATATATGTATATATATATATATAAGTTAATAAAACTTGAGAACACCAATGTAAGATAGATGCAAGAAGTATAAGGAACTTGGATATAAAGTTTTGTAGTAAATGAACTTAGAAGTTCGAAAAGATTCGGACAGGCGCCCCCTCTTTATTGGTAAAGAAAGTATCAACTATTACATTGAGTATTTGTTGAATCTTGGTTCAATTTCATGCGAGTTTTAGTCGTCTTTTGAGTGCCTTAACTATTAATTCTCCACTTCATGTGTTCCGCTCATAGAATTTCGCCAAGGCTAGCACAGATACCGCTAAAAGCGAATTAACTTGGAAAATTTCATCCTTCTTCTTCATTCTAACATTGGATGAGTGGCTATACGATTTCTCTCTTACAAAATACACACACATGCACACACACACACACACTCACATCTTACTTTTCCTTCGTAACCAAAAGATGAGGTCGAGGGCGTCACACTGATTGCGGACTTTGTGCCATGGAACTACAAGAGGCAAAGTAAATCAAAGTTCTTCTTGAACTGGGTAAGGCGGCAACGTCAGTGCTAAGGGATGGAATTCAGTGTATAAGGACAGGAGGGAAGACGATTCTACCAACAGGGTTAGCAAAAGGGAGGGATATTCCAGGCACGTTTGGAGGGGCTGGAGAATTTAATAAGACTCACTGGGCAAGATAGAGTAAGAGGAAAGGCGGAAAGGCTCGCCTTAGTGAAGGGATGACTAACACCATCACCCTGCCGCTTCCACCAGCACTTCCACATCCAATCTACCGCCCGCCCATTGCTTAAACCCCCCCCCTGTCAATTCTGTGTACTCTTGTCCGCACAGACGCAGCAGTTTCCCTCGTACTTTGCCATTAGCACCTCCAACTGGCTGTTCTTTTCCATTTTCATTTCATGTTAATTTATCTCTCTCGCGCACACCCAATATTCCTTTCCATACGTACAATACTAGAATTGGTAGAATTTACTATATTACACGTACAAGCCAAAGTGATTGTCATTAAACGTCTTCATTTTTGTCAACAACAGGGTTAACTATTTATAATCTAAATTACCTTTTTCCATTTAGTTAGAAATGTTTAATGCATTAAAATTATCTTGTAGAACATGTAAAGTTAGTGAAACCTCTATGATGAAATTCAGTTACAGTTGCTCACATCATTAGGTCAATAAAAATGTAAATTAACGAGTATAAATAAGAATAATAAAAGTGTAAGGCAGTTTATATAAATAACATTATTTATTTTCTGCTCTTTTGTTGTTTTTACAATTTTTCATGCGTTTTTATGATAAATAAGTGATTTTTTTAAATTTGGCCTTCTTGTCTAATTAGCCATGCTAAAACTATTCAATATAATTGGCCAGAATTATTTATAATTTAAGTATGACTTTCTGGAATTGCTTTAAGCGCAAGTATCAAAGTTTTGAAATGTCCTGTAAAAAGTCTTATATAAAAAGAAGTCCTAAATAGCATTTTTTTTTTATCCATTTAAATGGTCTGTGTGTAGTGTGTACAATAAAAATGAACAAAAAAAAATCGTCATGTGAGAAATTGTGCGATATATTTATTCTTAATATTCATTCGTGATAATATAGTAGTTGGTATCGAGGGCAAAATTTACATATATTCAAATTACATTAAAATTTGAAAAATATATAAAAGGATGAAGTTATTACAGTTGGCAAGGGGCCCTTCTCAATTAAGAAAACATGACTGATTTGCTGCATAATTTGCAAACATTTTGTTGGTAATTCTTCTATTAATTATTGAGGATGATATTAAACTTCGGATATAATAATTGTGAATAACTCTTCAGTATTATTATAATTTGATTTTGTTGCCTTACAGGATCGATTCCGACACCAAAGTGGTTATCTTCAGTCCTGTATTTAGATTAGTAGTTTGGTCAACGATTATTTCATAGTCGATTAACATTATATAAATTACCTAAGTATTATGACAGAATTTTTTATTTAGCATTATTTAATATTATTTAGAATATGGCAGAATCCCCTTGAAAGAATGAATGTATCTGTTGGTGTAAATGTATTTATTGGCGTGAATGTATTTATTGGCGTGAATGCATTTATTGGCATGAATGTATTTATTTATTAGCGTAAATGTATTTATTGGCGTGAATGTATTTATTAGCATAAATGTATTTATTGCGTGAATGTTAGTGTGAATGTTTAGATTAGGTTTTTTATTTTGGGGTTGAAAGAAATTTTATAAATGTATTTCAACCCCACTAGGTTTAAGTTCATTTTAGGATTAGTCCATTTTAGAGGGTGCAGGAACATTTGTTGAAAGTACTGCATACTTCAACTAGTTTTATAGTAAATAGCCTCCTTAGAATAGATTACGTAGCTAAAGTGTAAATTATAAAATAAGAATGAAAATATTGATGCAACATGGCACCCAAGGTACTATTAATCGTCGCAGATTTTACTCAAATTACTTGTGGTAGTTAGAGGGTTGGCACAACAATAAATCCACACTCCCCCTGGTCGACTAGATTGATGATATAAGTGGGGACGGTGGAAAGGTTCAAGAACCTGGGGCTCTACCTCGCCTTGCTCAGCAAGATGTTGTGCAAGAAGCCAACTAGGTTAGCAGCATGTGTCATCCCAGATCGAGCGGCGTTAGTAAGAGAAAGTAAATAATGATTTGGGGGCGCTAATAACCACAGTAGTTGATGCGCAAAAAAAAAACTGTTAACCGATTTGCAAATTAAAATACAGGTCGAAGATGACACGTCCCTGTTGAGATGCCAAACAAAACTGAGGAGTTTATTCTCTTCATTAATTATACTTTTGTTGGTGGATGAGCTCAGTAGATTGTCAGCAGTCCAAAATGCTCATCGGGAGTCCGGACAGGGCTATTAGTGAGACGTTGCTGTGTCTTTCACGGAACTCTCTCAGGCATCTGGTTGGATCCCTTACTGAACATTGAGGTTTAAGGAGACATCTCTGCGTAATGGGGCTCATGCCGGAACTATTTTGTAGTATCTGTGAGAAGAGGAGGAAACACCCATCCATCTTTTGACAGATTGCTTGGATTGTGAGGAAATTAGGTTCAGGACTTTTGGTCAGAACAGGATGTCTGTGGAAGATGTTAGGCTATTTCCCTTTAAGGTTATTGCCTGATTTGTTCAGACTGCGCTGGATCTTAGATGGATTAGATCCGGGTCTGGATATTTGTTCTAGACTCGGTTTGTTGTTGTTTTTCTTAGGGTAGCCATATGGGCGCAGTAAGGCTTTGGATAACTAGGGTTTGGTCCCTCCCCACAGACAAATAATAATAATAATAATAATAAATACTTTTATTGGTTTAAAGAAATAAATAAAAATGTGGAAACTTTACATAAATGAAATCTACCTCCACTCCAAATTTACAATAGAACGTCCACTTCAAATACACCATATCCCCCTAGGGTGGAAATAGATAAGATTATCTGCAGATAAAAATGGTACATTCTTTTATATAGAGTCCAATTTATTTACCAAAATAGTTAAAGGTTTTACACTGCGGGGAACCTTTTTGCGTAAAGTTGAAGCTTATTCAATTATTGATTGATTCAGGAGAGGATCGATCCATGTAGAATCTATATTGTCCTTTATATAGATTATTACTCTTACACAAGATAGAATTTCCCGTAATATTTTAAACCAAAAGTTATTTTAAAGTAGTTATCAACTTTAAAATACTTTCATCTTTTGATATATTTTAAAATGAAACCACGCATATCTAAATGTTATTTTACAGATATGATAACCAATCTCAGTTTGGGAAAAAATTTTCAAAGGATGTATGCAATTATTGATGATATAAAAGAATGAAGAATAAATTTTGAGAAAGAATATCAGTATTTTCCTTTTGACAATACATAATTCAAGGTGAAAAGGAATTTATTGAGTTTTCTTAACTTTTCAATTTTCTACATGAAAGCACAAAACAAGGAGTGAAATTTTTAGTTAGCCTGAATTGTGATGAAATCTTTGAAGAGGGGGTTAAATGAAATGGAAAGTGAAGAGGTTGGATGATGTAAGAGAACAAGAGAGGCTCTTTTTACTGGGTGAAAAAGATGGAGTAGGAAGAAGCTTCATCAAATCAAAATTTAACAACTGGAATTGGAGGAGTGAGAGAAAGAAAAAAGAGGGAGTGAAAGAGATAAAAAGAGGGGGGTAGGTGGAAAGTGGCCTGATGTGCTGGCTGGTCCGTGAGTAACGTTGTTGTGATGTGTCATCAACTTGTTCGAGCTTTAAATTGTTTCACCATTCTCTCTTTATTTTAAAAAGTTTTAGATGAAGTTCAAAAATTAAAGAAGAGTAAAATTATTTGTTAGTCAATTATAGTTATTACCAGCTGAGACACATCTCTTTAATAGTATTTTAATTAAATTAATAAAATTCGTCCCGTTCTACTGCTCGCAACAGTTTGGTCTAAGAGTCGCGGGTTGGCAACTCGGCGCCCGCGATTCCTTGTAAATGTTTCCAAACACCTTTTATCTCATCCTAAAAGCGGCATGCTTTTCTATTCTATAATAGAATATATAGTATATTATAATTCTATAATAGAATATATGTATTTTCTATAAATAGAAAATGATCGGAACCATTTTTGAGAAAATCACAGTATGCACTAATTAACAACAGAATGTGATACTTTGGGTGATTGGAAATGTCAGCTGTGTATATTAGATACAGAAATACTCCCGTCCGTAAATGCCTTACAGACACATCTTTTTCAAGACTGTGAAGGCACCTCTTTCTCTTCCATTTACCCAATCTACACAGGAGTTTCAACAAAACACTCTCCTTACTGAGACTACTATGGGATTTACGAGACTGGAACTGTACGGAGCTGCCAAGCGTTCTAATCTGAACGGCATTCAATCCAGCTAATCCAAAATCGTCCTCCACATTAATAACCTTTCTGTATTAAGCCTAGTAGATTGTTATGGGAGGCTTCTTAAGAAATGTTTTTTTTTTCTGCGAGGAGATTACAACCATATTGCCTTAGATCCCACGCTTTCAGGCATCAATTGATAAAATATTGTCATTAACAACGAATGCTCAAATTAAACGAAAGTTCTACTTTTTACATACAAATACTTCTTCACTCGGACAGTACCATATTCTGTTGTTAATTAGTGCATACTGCGATTTTCTCAAAAATGGTTCCGATCATTTTCTATTTATAGAAAATATATATATATTCCATTATAGAATTTCAAATTTGAAGCAACTCACTTAACTGAAAGTACGGCTTTACATAATAGCTTTGTGGGTTTAGGAAAATTTTTTGAAAAAAGCTTCATACATTTTCTTTAACACGTGGACTGCTTTGATTTATTCAAACGAGCCAATTTTTTTTTTTTTTTAACTAATATATAGAAAACTTTTCTAAATGATATAAATTCTAGTTTAATAATTGTTTTGCTATTATTTCCGCATTCACTACCGTTTGGGGAAAAAATACGTACGGTGTGAAGGTAAATTATTTCTATGACCGCCACGAAGTATATTTCTCTATGTATGATGAGCAGGTTGAAACTGGTCTAATCCTGTTCAATTATGAAGCACTTTTTTTATCACATAAAACATAGTTCTATAACAAACACAAGTATTACAAATTGTTCAATTTTTTTCACGCTAAACTCATAGACGTTTAATTCCATATGCCACTAGTATCAATCTAACATTTCAAATCTATTCTATATAACATACACATAGTCTAGTATATTGAAACTCTCGTCTGTATTATAAGATACACACGACTCAATTGAACTATATAGTGTCTAACGAAAGTTGTTCGCATGGCAGTGAACGTGTTAAAAAAATAACCGGAAATGCTAAGCGCAAAGTTATAATCTTATTCACTATTATTTTGAACATTTTTGGGGGGGGGGAATTATTTAATTGTAGAACGGAAGACCTGTGAATTAAGCTTAAATTTAAACTGCCAAAAATACAAGTTTGTTTAAAGCGGCCTCTTCCTCGGTCAATAATATTGTCAATATCAGTATTGACAATATAACCATCAATACTCGTGCTAACCAGTTTCAATATTTCATTACCTTATACGATCAATATTATTGTCAATAACTGTGCTCATTAGTTACTACTTCTGCCACTAGGAGAGTGAATTTACGTATTTATAATCGTTATTTTGTTGGCTTTTTTTTACCTTAAAAAATTAATAATCGTACAAAAGCTTGCGTAGCCATTATTTTGGCGTTTGGCACTACTCATAAAGTCCTTTAACCTATTATAATAGTATCGCTTTTGTTTTGTATAGATTAGTTTCAACATGTATAAAACTAATTAAACTAAGTATTGATGGAAATATTGGCGCCGCTTCCACACGGTCAATAAATAATATATTCAATATCCCCTCCAATTCTCAGTATTGATACACGAAATCAGAAAATCTGAATTTCATCAGTACTCTTGTCAATACCGACCATCAATACAATTTTTTCACCTTACATGGTCAATAATATTGACAATACTTTAGAGTATTGACAATAATATTGACCGTTTAGAGGCCGCTTAAGAGATGGAGATAGATGG
>JAAEAF010014617.1:0-58781 GCA_011037195.1 Triatoma infestans | reverse complement strand
AACTGGTATTAATACAAGAGAATGTCATTTGTATGGTTCACTCCAGATTTTTTTAATTTTGGTGTAGCGTACTATTTAATTTATCAATATTATCGAAAAGTATTGACTAAAACATTTAAAGTAAAATAACTGAACATGAAAAGATGGTTGTGTTATATAGATTTGATTGTTCGACACCAAAATGTAGTCCGACCAGCTATAGTATACCACCTGTGAAACAGATAGTTATAGGCACTTATATAAACTTAGTTAATGAGAAATTTAACTTGATTCCAGCAATTAATTTAATTAAATCAATGTTATAGATGTTAAAGGATGTGAGTTGAGGAAGGGCAGTGTAATAGAGGTGAGGAGAAGGGTGGGGGGTAGTAAGTAGTTAGAAAGGGTTTTCTGAGAGAAGCTGAGTGAGTACTTAAACACAAAGTTTACTCCAAGTTCTAAGTTTTGTTGCTTTACTACCAAGTAAGGTTTGAAGTATATATATACCTGGAGAGAATATGTTGCCATAGGGGAGTAGGGAATAGTTTGTTTAGCTCATTTATTACCTTAATTATTTACCTATTATATCTAGTTTAATGATAATAATAACAACGTAAAAGAACATCCTAGCTTAAATAGTGTTGAATATGAAAAATAATCTCTGTTACTGCGATAACTGGTATTATTGCGATCATTCCACATTGTTAGAAACTATGTATTCACTGGAAATACTTAGCGAATAGTCTGTATATTTGTGTGTTAGATAAGATATTATCTTAAGGAGGTAGTTCACTGAGACCTGAAAGATCTATTTGTACCCCGCCACCTCGGAGCCCACTCTGTACACTGTCATTCTCCGAGCAGTGTTCTCTAGCTACAAGACAACAATGTCCATCATCGGGCAGTGAGCTGTAGTGGAAGTGGACATAGGGCAACTAAGAGAAGCACTACCAGACTCATACCCGGGACTGAGCTAATCATTTCGCTATGTGTGTTTAGGAACGGAATATCTACAAAATAAATAAAAATCTGATATGAAACACTCACAGGCTTTCCCTTACTGCAGTTTACAGAATTACAATTGACAAATTTATCAATTTTACAAAATGTTTGCTTCAATTTTATATCAAAGAAAGTATTTAACGAAATTTAATAACCTGGCTTGTTTGAGGTAAGTCATTTTGGACAGTACCTCTTTACATGACTATCAACTTAAACTTCTTTACATGAACTTTCTCTGAAAAAAGTTTCATAACTTACAGGTCAAACAAAACTTACGTATTGACGAGATCCTATATTCGGTTAGTAAATCGAATTTCGAGAAATCCGTCGGTGTTTTTATGGAGAAAAACGAAGAAAACAAAAAAAAACTGTTTTGTAAAAAACCACTTCCGGTCAACCATTTTCTTCAAACTCGGAATTTTGGCAACATACTTAATTTTAATTAATATTAATTAGATGACAGAATTGTATAATAAACGGAAATAGCTCTTTATAAGAATATATAACCCCACCCCTTCCCTGAAAAGTAGCTTTAATGAAATTTCCCTAGAGAAATGTTACAAACAAAAATTATAGCTCTCAGTAGTAATAAATGTATCTAGTTTAAAAAAAATTGTTGGAGATCGCAAAAAAGTGAAAAAAAAAAAATTCAGTCACGTGGTACTTTCGGTAGAGGAATTTTGACGATAACTCGGATCCCATAGTGATACCTAAACGGAATATCAAGTTTGGACTTTCTGCGATTTTTCTTTTTGAGCTACGCTGTTCACACACACACACACACACACACTCACACACATACACACACACACACACACACCATTTTCTAAAAACCACTTTATTGACTCAAAATGTGTATTTCCAGTAAAAATTTGATATCGAAAATTTGACACCATTACAATACTTCCTCGGCCGCAAATGACTTTAGATGTTTAAGCGCCTTAAATAAAAATAAAAAAAAAGTACTTCCTCTTAATATGAGTAACGACAATAAAAATGGATATATTTTTTATTGCATATTTTTTTTTTAACTGAAAATTATGAATTCGTTTAAGAAATTTTGGTCGGTCTTTAAACATTAATTTTTGTCCATTTTTGCTCCTTGTCGATTATTACCCATAAACATAAATTTTTTTTGGTCCCACTAGAATAAACGGCCAAATACAAAATGGGGAACTTACATTAGTAGATGCACTTCCACCTAATTCTCTTTTGCCTCCTTTTTCAATAATAAAATTCTGAGTTTTTTCATTATAGCTCACATTAACTGTAAAACAGTAAATATTATGTTCGAAATAAGTTGATTTTTTTGCATTTTTTTTATAAAATATTTTATTGTACAATTTAATAATTCATAAAATACCCTTTCTTCGCCCGTTCTTCGCCTGGAGAACCCCCGTATTGTGACCTCACCCGCGCCCTCATTGACTCTGCGAGTCACCTGGCCATTATCACCCGCGCCTGCGCCTAGCGCCTTCATTTACCGCTTCAACGCGTGGAGTCCAGAATATCCATTCTTGGCTCCAACGCCTCTACCCTCTCGCATTACCGCGCCACTATCTCCCGGGTGCACCACGGTGAACCCCCTCATCTCTCCCCTCATCTCTCATGCTTGTATTTGACCGCATCATCCCCCCCCACACCTTATCAGGCAATTGGGCTCGTCTCAAGCACGTTCGTCTGGCCGACTGTCGGTTTAAGAAACCCGGGGATATTGACGTTCTCCTTGGGAATGATGTCCTTCCCTATCTTCTTCTTCCGGGTAGACTCCCGCCCAACTTGCGCACTCCGGCCGCCTTTCACACCACTCTCGGTTGGGTCCTTTACGGGCCTTATCGCCCTCTTCCGTACCCGAAACGAGTGCGGTTCACCGCTTCCACTCGCAACAATGATCGCCCCTACTCTCGCACTCCACGCCAACGCCCGGTGCCACCACCTCTAGTGGAGACGCCGCTCTCTTCTAATTGTCCTTCGAAAGAAACCACCGTCTTGCTTCCTGCATTTCCGGAGACTTCCTCTACTGCCGCGCAGACAAGCTGTTTTGGAGAAAATTACAAAAAAAATTATTCAGTAATGTGGCACTTCCAGTTATGGATTTTGCTCGCTTGTCTGATGCGGTGGTAGTATCTAAACGGAATGCCAAGTTTGAGCTTCCTGCAACTTTTTGTTTTTGGTATTCTTTTCACACACATATGCACTCAAGCACAGACGCACGCGCACACAGGCCTTTTTCTAAAAACCGCATTTCTGGACTCAGGGGACCACAAAACATGTATTTCCGGTGTAAATTCAATTTCGAAAATCTGGCACGATCGCCAGAGGAGGAAGAGGAGGTAAAATTAAAAATTTGTGTGAAACACTCACACGACTTTCTCTTTTAATGCAGTTAACAAAATTATAAAATTCACCAATTTTCTTTAAACTGGGGTATTTTTATTAAAGCCCTACAGTAAATTTTCAAATTAGAAAAAAATCGGTTAACCGGAAGTGCGGCTTTTTGTGTTTTGGTTTTTCAGTCGTGGAGGGGATGGGGATTTTCTAGAAAACGGCTGCAATGATTATCTTTAAACTTGAAATGCTACAGATAAAAATGTTATACTTTTATATGTAGCATTTTTCCGAGAAAACTGATTTTCTTAAGGGGGTTCTGGGGGCCGGTCGGTCAGGTTAAAATTAAAAAGAAAACATTTAGGTATAACCTAGATAAACACTGTTTATATATATTGTAAGTTAAATCAAATGTGTTTATTAAATTGCATTTATTTCAGTAAGAGTAATCGACGTGAGTGTTTCACTCAGTTTTTTTATCTCTTTTTTTGTTGTTGATGTTCCATCTTCAAGTACTACTGAAGTTAACAAGAATGAATAATGTTTACATTTCAGAGAATAAGCGTAGAGAGCGCTTGTGTGTAAAAAGAAAGGTCCAGTTAGATAGATAGAAGCTTTATAAAGGTTTAGATAGATAGGTAGTCAGTAAACAAATCTCTTCTTCAGTAAACTTCAGAACCCCACACTTCAGAACGGCTAATCACTATTCACTAATTCAATGAAGTATGATAAAGTTTGTTGATAATACGATCATATCTTAATTTTTTTATATTTGTACTATTGAAGCGATTTAGTCATATTTTTTATATTTTTCAATTCACTATTAAATATTTGAGAACAGTTACTAGCTACTAAACACTACCTGTACTGCTGTATATAGACCGGATAAGCCTCAATACTATTCATTGGTTGCTCCCTATTACCACGTCTTCAGTTCAACCATATTCAATAATAATGAAAATATATTTGCTGCTTTCTCTTATTGCTAGTAAATGCAAGTATTACGATCGTGTCAAATTTTCGATATAGAAATTTCACCGGAAATACATGTTTTGGAGGAAAAAAAGGAAAAATATTGTCAGCAAATGATCTGTGTGTGTGTGTATGTAACAAAATATATCAAAAACGGAAAATAGCATGTAGGTCAAACTACCACCCGACACTAAGAGATTGGACAACCGGAAGTGGAACTTTACTGATTTTTTTTTTTCAGTTTCTCGCGATTTTCTTTATACTTTCTTCACAAATAAAACCATCACTTTTATTTGTGAAATTGTTTTTGGGGGGGAGGAGTTAAGCTTCCATATAAAGATGACTTCAATACAATATATGGTTCTACCACTTATATAATATTAATATACATTAGAAACATTGCTAGAATTCCAAATTTGAAGAAAGTCGGTTAACTGGAAGTGCACACTTTTCTGAATAGTTGTTTGAGTTTTTTGGATTTTTTCGAAAACAGCTGCAACGATTTTGTTTAAACTTGGAATGCTCACTGCTCGGATGTAAACATAACACTTCCATTTGTAACATTTTTCCGAAAAATTGATTTTAGAAGAATTTTGAGGTTTGCCACTTACGTTAAAGTATAAGCTGTGTTAGCTTTGTTGTTTCGATAGAGGGCGCTCCATACAAGTCCGCTCAGGTATGCAAATAGCCCAACGAGTAAGTTTTGCACATTGCAAGATACGCGAAAAAGCGGAGGTATATTGAAATGCTTAAACTCTTTAGGTGGAATGAAATTTGTTGTCAAAGGAGCTAATTAGATGAAATCGTCGAGATTTTATAAATTTCGTCGTTTGTGAAATTTGGGTAACTGTAACTGGTTTCTTGTTAATTTGAGACGGGTGAAACACACTGAACCAAAAGAGATTTATTCTGTCCCGTTCCTAGCACCCCTCCATTTGTTTTGGGCAATTTTCTCTGGCTTCAACGACTTTTTTTTAAACTTTCTCTGGGTGATAGCATCGCCGTCCTTTAGGAGTTTTATTGTAGTCTTTTTCAAGTCCTTAACAGAATCTTGCAGATACTACCGCATTCAAGGTCCAACTTCTTCACGGTGAGTCTGCAATAATCCCGTAAGCAAATCCGTCAGCACGCGAAGCCTAACGTTTTTACTTAAACTGATGCATATCATAGATCTTCTCCGCTAGTAATTGCCCCTACAAATCTTACTAATTTTGCCTCAATCTTAAGGGGATTCTGCAGTGTTGACTTCCATCACGTTTTTGAAGCTCTTCCCGGCCAAGATGTCGGCTATCTCATTAACTTCCCCTCCAACATGCTATGGGGCTATCAGTTACTATCATCGGTCTGTATGAGGGTCAACTCTCACACTCACTCACACATTCTGTTTCTCTTTCCAGATATATTATTATAGTGTTCATTTAGTATAATACAGGAATAATATGTCCCATACTTAAGAGGAATGACGCCCTAGACTGCAACAACTATAGGGCTATCGCGTTACTCCCAACGTCGTACAAGATCTTCTCTAACGTACTCAATACCAAGCTTCGTCCCTTCGCCAATAGAGCGGTAGGGCAGTACCAGAGTGGCTCTATGAAGGGCAAGTCTACGATCGACCAGTTGTTTTCTTTGAGGCAAGTTCTGGAGAAGATGACAGAATTCAATTCTAATATCCATCTACTTTTTGTAGACTTCAAGGCAGCCTATGACAGTGTATGCCGAGAAAAGCTATACAAAGCAATGGAAAGGCTTGGAATCCCGCCGAAATTAATAAGACTGGTCAGGGCGACTATGGTAGATACCAGCTGCTGTGTGAGGGTGCAAGGAGATTTATCGGGCAAATTCCAGTGTGATCGAGGTCTGAGACAAGGGGACACGCTAGCCTGCACTCTGTTTAACCTAGCTGTGGAAAATGCGGTTAGAGATGCCCGAATAAAAACAACAGGCACAATATATACAAAAAGCGTGCAAATATTAGCCTACGCTGATGATATATGTATCATTGGAACATCCTTCGAGGCTATGGCAGACACATTCACCTCGCTAGACGCAGCAGCAATGAAGATGGGACTTGAGATCGATCAAGAAAAGACGAAATACATGACTACCGATAACCATGGGATTGCCCAACCATTCAAGTCGGTAGGTACCACTTTGAAAAAGTAAAAGCGTTTAAATATTTGGGATCAGTGGTAATGGCAGATAATGATATACACCAGGAGATAACGCAGAGGCTGATAGCAGCGAATAAATGCTACTATGGACTCCTGAACTATATGAAGAGCCGTTTGCTACCGCGATCTACAAAGCTGCTTCTCTACAAAGTTCTTATACGACCTGTCCTGACATGTGGGTCAGAAACATGGTCAATGACTAAAGCCACGGAGAGAAAACTATTAGTTTTCGAGAGAAAAGTACTTCGGAAGATATATGGGCCTGTCAAAGAAAACAATGAGTGAAGAATAAGGCATAACCATGAACTGGCCAACTTATCTAAAGAGCCGGATGTGGTAAAATGTATTCGCTTAGCAAGACTGAGATGGGCGGGCCATGTTTTACGGATGGATGAGACCTCACTCCCAAAGAAGCTCTTTAGTGTAGAGCCAGCCGGTAAAAGGAAAGTGGGAAGACCAAAATTGAGATGCTGGATGGTGTGAGTGGTGACGCCAGATCCCTGGGTATCAGGAATTGGTGGGCGGTCGCCCGGAATAGAGAGGAGTGGAGGGCGATTCTTGAGGCAGCCAGGTTCCAGTAATGGATTGTTGAGCTCGGGATGATGATGATTCATTTAGTATATTTAGTATATTATAGTATTCATTTAGTATATTATAGTATATTTAGTATATTATAGATTCATTTAGTATATTATAGTATATTTAGTATATTATAGTATTCATTTAGTATATTATAATATATTATAGTATATTTGGTATATTATAGTATTCATTTAGTATATTATAGTATTCACTTAGTATATTATAATATATTTAGTAATTATATATATTTAGTACATTTTAGTATATTTAGTACATTATACTATATTTAGTATATTATAGTGTATTTAGTATATTTTTGTAGTATATTATAGTATATTTAATAGATTTTATTAGTATATTTAGTATATTATAGTATTCATTTATAGCAACCATTTAGAATTTCATATATGTTTGCTGGTGCCTACATACGGCAAGGTGACACTGACAGTTTCAGTTCGTGATAGTAGTGTTAACGTAGATGCAATCCGTAATAATATCCGTATATTTGTGTGTATGTGTGTGGTGAGTATATGTGTTTTGGATTGTGGCCATATAGATGATGTGGAATGTGCCGCCTTCATACCGCCTTCACCACTACTATTCCCAACCTGTTTGTCTGTCTGTCTGCTGTGCCTGTGTGGCGTAGCATTTAGACAGGACGTACTGAGGCTAAAGTGGTTTTATATGTTTGGGATATAGAGGCATGAGGAGCATCATCTATCCTTCTACCCCGCCCACTATCGTACCACCTACTATCAACATCACACCACACAGTTCGTACGTACTCACGGTGCACCCAGATTTACTTGATAAAACACTCACACATACACAAACATAATACATGTAGAACAGTATCGACGAAACAAATCGATTCAATAACTGTTGCGTCCATACATTTATTACCATCCTCGTGGTGTTGTCTATTATATATGATTTATAAATGTGCAGCGTGCGCCGGTATGCGAATCTATATGAATAGTAAAATGGAAAAAATCTCAAGGAAGCTCTAACTTTAGAAAATTTATTTAGGCCTCGTCAGATAAAATCCAAAGGAGTTTTCGGCCGAAATCCATCAACCATAAGTGGAACTGGAAAATATGCTCCAATCACTTTAAATGATATTTTTACTTTCCCTTACTTGCTAGTTAGAGAAAGTATGGCGGTCGTGTCCGATTTTTGAAATTGAGTTTTCACCGGAAGTATATGTTTCGAGGTTCCCTGAATACGAGAAAAAAATGTTTTTAGCGAATGCTATGCGCGTATGTGTGTGTGTGTATGTGTGTTTTAACAGAATGCATCACAAACGAAATGTCACAGGGAGTTCAAACTGTATTCCGTTTAGATACTACCACCGCACCAGACACGAAGATTTCGGATAAAATCTATCAACTTTACTGAATTTTTTTTTCAATTTTTGGTAATTTTGTCGAAAATGGCTTCAACCATTTTCTTTAAACTTGGTACACTATCTACACACATTAATATCTATCACTTTTATTTGCAATATTCTCTCAAGAAAATTCAGTTTCTTTGGGCGGCTCTGGGGGGAACAGTAAGGTTATGCTTTCTTCTAAAGTACTATCTAATAATATTAATATAGAATAAAAGTATTGACAGAATACCAATTTTAAAGAACCGAAAGTGCAAATTTATAGACTAAGTTTTTGAATTTTCTGGAATTTTCTCAACAGTCTGTAACGATTTCTCAACAACGTCTGTAACGATTTTTCAACAACGTCTGTAGCGATTTCTCAACAACGTCTGTAACGATTTCTCAACAACGTCTGTAACGATTTCTCAACAACGTCTGTAACGATTTCTCAACAACGTCTGTAACGATTTCTCAACAACGTCTGTAACGATTTCCTTTAAACTTGGTACTTTAAACTGTACAGATATAAAGATATCACTTTTATCTGAAGCATTATTCCAAAGCAAATTATTTTGGATATTTGGGCGGAATTTGTGGCGTTAATTTCAAATTTTATATGTAATTGGTTCAGTGTTTTTAGAGCGCTCTGCTGGGCCACAATGTAATTATCACTTCTCTATCTGCGAAGATTGTTAGGTTGGTCTGTATTCTCCCACCACCTCTCTATATTTGCGTTAAGAAAAATAAGTAAAATTTGGGTTTAAAGAAAATTTGTCATTATATATATATATATATATATAATTGTATTAACACCGGAGTAAGAGAAAGTCGAGTGAATGTTTCACACCAAATATTTTTTATTTTGGTGTTTTGAAAAATTTCTTCTTGACCATCGTAAGTAGAAAGGAGGATATATATTTCTTCTTTTATATGGCATATATAATTTAGTAAATTGTATTTCTAATTCAAGGCATAGAATGAATGTGTGTTTATATTTTTTCGAAAGAGAGAGCAAGTGTGAAACAGAAAGAGATTAAGGATTCTACGATTAAGGTAAAAGCTAGTAGCAATAGCAGCACTAGTAGGCAGTTTATATAGTGACGTCATTCCCCTAACATATCATACGTCATATTTACCACATCATATTTGTTATATATATATTCCATTAGCTATATATCTCCACATGGTATTAGCAAATATACTATACAAGCACATACATACCCACACTCATAAATATATATATTATATCTATATATATTACTCTGGGATTTTAAATATTGATTTTTATTGTCCATTAACCTGTTCATCTCCGCTCCATGTTTTTTTATATTTTATTTTTATTTTTTCTGCCACTGCCACTTATATCATGTCTGCAATTTCTGTCAGCTCGCTGCTTTCTATATTGTAGCGGGGAAGGGGACAAAATAAACTTACATATTTAAATATTAATGGTGCTGCCACTTTGTTGGCGTATTTATATTCATTTCCATTCGCTAATATTTCTACCTGCCCGATTGCGGGTCACGCACTTGTCCATAAAACTGAAGGATTATTATTTTATTCGATATATAAAGTCACAATTCAATTAGATGGCTTTTCAATACTTTCAGATAGTTTTGGCGAATCCACGATTTCGTAAACCACAATCTGCAGCAACTCAGTTTCAATAACTCGCATTTTTTTCAGAACTTGAAATTTTGTTTGGATACCAGCATGAGAACCGATATGAAGTTCTCTCTCAAAATACCCCAACCGGAAGAACCATTTAACTGAAGGGATTTTATTAGTTTATTGCCATTTTCCTGGAAATGGTTTCAACAATTATGTATAAATTTGGTAAATTAGTATATATATATATATATATATATATGAAGAGCGCCCCTTTATTTGAAATATTTTTCCGGTAAAATTCATTTAAGAGATGTTTTGATCAGGGGAAGGGGTACGCTTTCCTCTAAATTGCTGTTTAGTTTTATTCTAATATTAATGAGAATTAAGTATGTTGCCAAAATTCCGAGGTTGAAGAAAATCGGATGATCGGAAATACATATTTTCTGAACAGTTTTTTAATTGTTTTGCAATTTTTTTCCATAAAAATACCGCACTGATTTCATTAAATTTGGATACTACCTATACATTCGATTAGATTCTGAAGGGATTGGCTATCAAGCCTATGCCACCGCGACCTTTGGGTCTAATGTGGCACTCACAAGTTAGAGTGCCCATTCTAGGCCTACTGTGTAGTCTTGAGAGAGGCTCTTGGGTGATTCTTGAAGCCACCCACCTAGGGTATTTTAAAATACCCTCTCAAATACTGTTGTTTTATTAGAATTAGAAGTCCTGAGAGGGGCTTTTGGGTTTTAGGTGTAGCTTTCAAAGAGGAGAAATCTCAGCTGTCCACATGACGATAAAAAAGAAATCACAAGCCACTGACGATAAAACCTACACAGAATAACCGTTGTTAGGCCTATGCAATGCATGTGCTTGTTAGGTCTACAGTGGCCAGTAAGGGGGCCCGCAGACAAGGGGGCTTACTTGTTGGAGTAATTCTGCAGTGAGTCTAGGCTAGTAAATATTTCTCCTGCGTCTTGTCTGAGGTTTTAACCCACCATTCATGTGATCAGTCTGCACCGATGCTCTGATGGCTGTACTCCTAAGACAATGCAGCAGCAAAGTTGAGATCCAATTAGGATCAATAGGACCATCGCGGCCCAGGCGGTGTGCCGCCTCATTGCCTTTATAACCTGAATGCCCAGGTACCCAAGCTACATAAACTTTATTTTAGCTATTAATTTCCATGAGTATACCCAAGTCATCCCAAATCAGTCTCGAGCTGACCTGATACGAGTTAATTGCTGTAAAGCCGTCTGGCTATCTGAATAAATGACGACTCTAGAGTTTTGTACTCCTCTACTTTTTATTTCAGTAGCGTAGGTAATTATTGTCACTAGCTCTGCTAGACTGTTGAAAGACTGTGGCTAGCTTAGCCGTCCGTATACCCCATACAGCCGCCTAAAATTGACGGCCCATCCTCTGACTCTCTGTCCAGTAATAGAACTTTGAAAGGCCTGTAAAAGTAACTATATATACAGAGACCTATCACTTTTGTTTGCCTCTTTTTTCGAGTAAGTTAAATTAAAGGGTTTTTGGGGGTGCGGTTATGTTTCGTCAAAAATAGGTTTCTAAAATTTAGGTTCTCGCATTTGTAACATCTAATAAGAATTGTGAGTTTGATAAAAATTGCAACTGTATAAATTGTAGTAAGAAAAAGTCGGGTGAGTGTTTCACAATATACAGTCCTGTGAGTGCTTCACAATATACAGCCGTGTGAGATTTTTTCAAAATAAAACAAACTCCGGAAATAATAATAAATTTCATTCATTAATATTTTTTAGTAATAAACTAAAATAGCACTTTATAGGAAAGCGTAATCCCCCACCTCTTTTCCAAAAGACCCCATAAATGTATTTTTCCAGAAAAATGTTTGAAATAAACGTTTTATCTGTGTAGCTGATGTAACAAGTTTAAAAAAATTTGTTGGAGCCGTTTTCGAGAAAATCGAAAAAACTAAAAAATCCTTATACTGAAATGGTACTTCCGGTTGAGGAATTTGACAGACTAATTCCTGTCGGATCCCATGTTGATATCCAAACGTTTGTCAAGTTTGAACTTGTTGGAATTTTTGAGCTATGCTGTTTATATACATACTTACGCACAAACCCACCATTTTTCCGGCTCAAAACGTGTATTTTCAGAAAACGTTTTGTCAAAAAAACTCAATGTCAAAAAATCTGATACCATCACAGTACTTCCTCTTATAGTAAATAAACGTGTATTTAAAAAGATGAGCAATCTTTGTACATATGGAGGACCTAACTTCCGGAAATGTACATGATCAGGCCATTCTACAAGATGGATTTGATTTGCCCGACAGGAATTTGACGCTTGCTATCGACGTATTATATATAACATATCTTTGCTGGTGACGTGACACTGTCAGAGGCGATATTATTGATGGAGATACATAATAGACAACTAGTTATATGACAAGAAGGATAGAAGTGTTGTTATTACGATGACACTATCATTCTAACTGTGACCTCATCCACGACAAACTAACAACTTCATGAACTTGAAAATTAAAAAAAAAAATTTTAAACTGCTTCTTATTAAACTTTTCTTGGAAAGTTGAAGAAATTGAAAATACGTTTTTCTAATATGGAATTGTGGAAGTAATAGAGAGCTTCTCTCGTGCCATCTCTAGGCCTCCAATTCTAGTCTTTCTTCTAAATCGCGTATCTAACGATCTGTACAATCAATTGAGACTGTTTAAAAATTTCCGCCAATTCCGTTTAAAAACTCCAGGTGTGGGGTGTGGAGTAGGAGGAGAAGGGTCTCTTGTAAATAGCTGTTGCACAAGAGTCGGTCGATCCTAAGCCTTAAGAGAATTTGCTGCGCTCCAGATGTAGATATCCTGTTTCAAAAAGTCTGCATTTTTGAACTTCTTTAACAGTTCCTCCTAAAATATTAATCTGCGTTTTACCTTCCACTTTAACAGCTACCTTCTGCTTTTTACAGCTAAATTACCTTCTGCTTTTTACAGCTATAATTACTTTATTCAAGGCGGCACCTAATGCTAAACAATTTATACACATCTGTGTTGTGGGTCAGCATAACACATGTTTGAACTTCAGGAAAATGGTTACTTTTTACATTCAGATCAGTATCGAGTGATCATTAGTTTCTAGTGGGCAACTTTGCCATCTTATGGACACAATTCCCAGAATGGACATCAAATATTATGGTTTACCATTAAATGGTAATCTTGTTAAATATAAACTTGATAATAATGTTACAACTAGATGACATTATTATTCATCTGCGGAGAGTGTCTGAGCGCTGCGCTATTAAAGCCCTCTTGTGGGCTATCCTAACCCCCCAAAAAACTAGATCAAGATCCGGCCTCAGACATGACGCACCTAATCAAGATGCACTGCCTTCCGAACAAAATCGAAACAATAACATTAATTCTTTCATTAGAATCTTGTTCCGATGGAACAGCCTAATCTACTCATAAACAAGCATTCTGTCTAAAGACAACCAGGGAGAATAAGAGACCTTTCACGGTCTCGCAACTCTAAACAAGTATCTTGGCAAAAGCCTTACACGTAGGGAAATATCTTCCTAAATTATACCATTCAGTGAGGATTCCAATCCAACCAGATGGTGACAAGAAAAGTCCGTGAAACCCAAAGCAAAATCTCACCGTCAACCTTAACCTTGTTTAGGTCACACCGGTTTAGCAAGTTAGTTTTGCCGACAACATATTAAGCTAATCTCAAGAAATGATTGCTGTAAAAATAACGGTGCCCAGGGAGTTTGACATACACGCGTATTTTTGTCGAAAGATATATGCTAATGACTGCAAGGTCAGAAACAATGTTGTGAGTGATAGAGGCACCACCAAATTCGCCAAACATCTTTTCCTCAGATCCCCATACAACCTGATACTCCAGACGAGAAACTTCATTCTAATAGTCTTCATCATTCAATGGACTTAATGTGGGAATTTTTAATTTAAGTAAACATTATTTTAACCTTCTTTTTTATTTTTCTATTTTCATTGACTTTAAAGTTTTCTTCATTTTCCCACAGAGTGAAAAAGGAAGAACCGGAAAGCCCAGTTGAAACGCTCAGCCCAGATAATGGTGTCATCAGACAAACAGGTGAGTGTTTATTAGTTTTCATTTTTTTAAGGCATCCAGTTTTATCAACTATTATTTTCTGGGAGGTGGGGAATTTATTTAAAGTTAAACAATAACCAAGTGTTTCAGTTACATATCCTTGTTTTTAAAAATGAAAATTAAAATGAAAAGAAGTCAATAAATCGATACTATTCTAGTATCCATCTTTACCGACTATGTAATCGACTAACGATATTGAAGTATGCATAATAAATTTTGATAATTCAGATTAATATTCTCATACGAACATAAAATAGTTTGTTGTGGTAGTTGGTTCCGCAGAGCTGGAAAGCATCAGAGACATTTTCCGTGGTAGCCTGCTTCATTTTGTGGTCATCGACCGGTTTCGGGCGTTCGCCCATCTTCAGGATGCGTTTTTCAGACAGTGTGCCAACACAGATTCGTATAGAGAAAATGTCTCTGATAAAATAGTGTGTCAACTGAACGAGAGTTGCCAAACGCTTCTATTCACACATTAAATATTATATTTTTCTACAGCTGTTAGAACTAGTTAAATAAGGATAGAAAAGACGGTAAGACGATTAACGCTGAGAAATTGTTGTCCACTAAAAAAAAGATGGTTACTTTCAGAAATATTATAGAATAATCTTTTAGGTTTTCGCGGTCATTTTCATGGAAACAAGTTTCCAGGTTGAGACCGCGTCATTGGCTTGCTAGAACCGACGTTTCGCCTATTTTGCAATGAGCCTCTTCAGGGTCGTTACACCTTAAAAACTTGAAAGCAATATGGGCGAAACGTCGGTTTCTGGCAAACCAATGACGCGGTCTCAATCCTGAAACTCAAGTGTTTTTTAGGTAATAAAATATTAGATTAAGTTAAGCAAAATTATATTATCTTTTCTAATATTTAATTTAGTTGAAAGATGGCAACACTGTTTTGACTTTTAATCTGTTGACATTAAAAATACAACTTTAACCACTGGTTTTAGTGAACACTATAGACATTATCCAACTATTTTTTTTTTAAATAGTTATTTATTAAACAGTCAATAAAGAAATTCTTTTTTTTACACTCGAGTTCAGATATTGACTATAGATAATTGAACTAGACTGTAAAAATACTCTACACACGTGTTGAATACTAAATTATTTCTGCAACCATATTAAATTGGTTCTTAATTTTTATGAATATAAAGAATAAGAAAAGTTCCAAATACTGAGAATGTACTTTAATTCAAGTCAAATATTTCCTCTCTTTATACTGCTCTTTGGTATAACCTCAAATCCGCTGGGATTTGTTTTGATCTTGCCGCTAGATATCGGGATAGATTTAGTGTTGTATAATGTTACTTTTCGTCATGTGTGTTTAAAAATAGAAAATTTCGCTCATAATAATTGTCACATTAGTACACGGTTGCAGGAAAAACAATTTCATTTGATGAATACCAGCAGATGAATATATTTTAGTTTGTTTGCGTTATATTTTGCCACCATATTTTATTTGAATAAATCATAAAAACATCAGCGTAAAAAAATAAATGTTGGCTACATTCTCAACTAATCGAAAAAACTTTCTGCCCCTTCTAAAATCAAGATTGTTTTGTTATGTAAGTGAGTGATGATTTTTTTTTAAATGTGGACAAATTGTTTATTTCCATGCTTAAATACAGCTGGAGGGGCAGTATTGTCCAAACAAATTTTCTGGAAATTCCACAAGTATAATTAGGATTGTACACGTTAAATTGCAGTCTAGACTGGATGTAGATGTTTGTACAGGGAAAAGGCGAAATAAAGCTAAATCCATTGCAGTCTGAAAGCTCTACTGTGACTTACTTAGGGGTCAATGTGGGTTCACAAGAATGCAGTCGTCTGTAAGTGTTACTACTGTTGTGGTGATGAGAATTTCATAACATTAGCCAGTTTTTTTTTTATTTCCTCGAAGAGGTTCATCAGTTTTCTTCAAACTTGAAATGCTCTGAAAAGGGAAAACCCTATCACTTTTTACTATAAACTTTTTTCCAGGAAACTGATTTGAAATGGATTCTGGGGGAATTTAAGTTCTACGCGCTGGGAAAATTAAGTAAAAATTTTAGAACTGACGGACAGATAGATGGAGATACAATAGAATGTTGTTGCCATTCGGATATTCTCTACCCCTAGAGTATTTCTCCCACTCCTATGTGATATAACCAGGGGAATTAAATATTTAGTAACATTTCAAGTTTGTATATTTATCAATTAATTATATTAATTGCATTAACAGAGAGTCGTGTGAATATTCCACACAGAGTTTTTCGTCCTCATGGATCTCAATACATTGTTTCCGATCAATACCTAATTTGAAATTTTTCTTGCAGCAAGAGAAAGCAAAAATAAAAAAAAAGTAAAAAACTGCATGAAACAGTCACAGTACTTTTTCTTACTCCTGTAAATTGCAATTATATATTATATTTAACATGACAGATTTACTTACTTACCGGTTAACCGATTTTTTCTTCAAATTTAGCATTCCAGCAATGCTTATATCGTATGGAAGATTCTTCTCGACCGTTGCTTGTATGAAGGAAAAGGATCGTCAGTTTCGGTCTTTTTTTGAAAAAAATAAAAAAACTTAAATTCTTGCCAACGTTTCGACAAATATATTGTCTTTTTCAAGGCCTACAACATATAAATACAATAGGTTCTTTTTTGAAAGTCAAAATCAAAAATAAAAAACAGAAAGTAATAAAAAATAAAATTATGGATTAATTTATAAAAATTTTTTGGTTTACTTACATAAAAAATTAAAAAATAAAAACTATTAAATAATCTTTAAAAGATACCAAACTTGAAAACTTATGTATAATTTTGTAAATAAAAAGTTGAGAACACCTCAACAACACAGAGAATAGTGAACAAACAAACCATAGTGAACAGCGGGCAGGTATTTTTATAACGGGACTAGTGGAGAAAGAGGTCTATTTGGAAAAACAAGGTCAGGGATTAGGAAATCAGGTTGTGATAAATTGAAGAGAGGCCGTTGGTATCTGTCCTATAATTAATAGAATTTTTCTCTTTTTTTATATATAGCATTTCTAAAAAATTAAGTTTTTTCCTATTACGTTCAGTTGCCAAAATACTGGTGTTAGAAAAATCAAAATCGTGTCTTTTTTCTGTATGGTATTTAGTAAGTGCTGTTATGTTGTCAGAGTTAGGTTTGTTTTTTCTACAGTCATAGTCGTGTTGGTATAACCTGTTCTTTAAATATTGTTTCGTTTGTCCAATATACGTGGCTGGACATTGCTGGCAATTTATTTTGTAAATAATATTTGATTGTAATTCAGTCGGCGTAGGGTCTTTTAATTTAGTGAACAGTTTGTGTATTGTATTCGTTGTTTTATGTGCTAGGATAATGTTATATGGTCTGAGGACTTTGGATATTGTATAAAAAGATACCATTAAACAAGATTTTAGCTGATACAGAATACGCTGTAGATTTAGTGCCGGATTCGGATAAAGACTCGTCTAGAGCAAAGATTGTTAATATTATTACTAACTTTATACAAACCTCACAACATACATCCTGTAACTATCCTTTACTTTCCAATGTCAAGATTACCAAACAATTCCTTACACAAAATCCAAATGTTATCATCCTTTCCAGTGATAAATCTAGACAAACTGTTGCCATGTACAAAGACGAATATGATTTGAAAATCTCCACACTCATCTCTGACACTGACACCTACACTAAATTAAACAAAGACCCAACGAATGTCATTAGAACAGAGACTAACCGACTTATCACTGAACTCTACAAAAACAAATACATTGACATATGCACAAAAAATCAACTTACGAACAATTCTCCTATTCCTCCCAAAATCTATGGCCTTGTTAAAACACATAAACCGGGTAACCCCCTACGACCTATCATTTCCTTCATCAATTCTCCTACTTATCAATTATCCAAATTACTATCCGAAATATTACAACATCTTTCATCTGATTTATATAATATCAAAGAAGGATTTTGATTTCGACATGTTGGCTACACTGTCGTGTAGCCTGATTCCTCCCCTCCACAACGAGACCGGTTCGAGGTCAGTACGTTGAGAACTGTCGACGCGACAATATGTTTCGTGAAAAATGTCAATCCAATCTCCCGCCAAGTATGAAACGCGGCGTCATCCGTTATCTCGTTTGGAAGGGAAAAACTCCGGTTGACGTTTATAATGAGGTAAAAACTGCATATGGTGATAAAGCTATGAATCGTACGAGTGTGTTTAAGTGGTGTCGCGAGTTTAAAAACGGTCGTATGTCTGTGCATGATGATTAGAGGAGCGGAAGACCTTCAATTGTGACTGACGAAATTGTGGAAAAAATCGAAAATGCGCGCCGTGACGATCGCAGATTGACTGTGGATGAACTTTCTGCGATGTTTCCGCAAATCTCCAGATCTCTGCTACACGAAACCATCACAGAAACTCTCGGATATCGGAAACTGTCCGCGAGGTGGGTCCTAAAACAGCTGACAGACCAACACAAGTTGAATCGAGTGGAGGTCGGGCAAGAGTTTTTGAGACGCTACAAACTTCATGGAGATGAATTTCTCCGCTCTATCATTACTGGAGATGAAACTTGGGTTGCACACTACACACCTGAAACCAAAAGGCAGTCTCAACAGTGGCGTCACACCTCTTCACCCTCCGCCAAAAAGTTCAAAACCACAATTTCAGCCAAGAAAATCATGGCATCCGTGTTTTGGGACTGTCAAGGCATAATTTTAATTGAATATATGCCTCAAGGGAGACCATCAACTCTGCAAGATACTGTGAGACCCTAAAAAAATTGCGGAGGGCGATTCAGAACAAAAGGAGAGGCATGCTGACAAAGGGAGTCTGCCTGCTGCACGACAATGCCAGACCACACACGGCCAACGCCACGAAGGAACTGCTTGCCTCGTTTAAATGGGATGTCCTGAACCATCCCGCGCATTCCCCTGACCTAGCACCTTCAGATTACTATCTCTTTACCTCCCTGAAGCTGCACATGGGTGAAAAAGGTTTTCAACCGACGAGGAGGTGAAGGGGAGGTGGAGAAGTGGACGAAGGGGTTGGCGGGAAACTACTTCGAGGAAGGCATCAAAAAATTAATACCCCGGTTCACCACCTGCATTGAGAGGAATGGTGACTATTTCGAAAAATAGCTTACATATGTACTAATGTAACCAGGATTTTTTTTGTTCAAATAAAATTTTTGTAACCTACAAAAATTCAGTACACTTACTTACTGGACATGCCTGGACCTATTAATATCAAACAGTTGTTATAACCATACATTATATTGCAGTAGTACTTTAGTGGAAAGCTTAACGGTAATCCCTCCCCCCCCGCAAATAAAAAAAAAATTTTCCCCGGGAAAATATTTCAAATTAAAATAGCAGGTGTATGTGAGTAGAATTGTACTAAGTATGAAGAAAATAGTTTGGAACCGTTTTAAAAAAAAAACGCGAAAAACTATTCAGTAAAGTCGGTTTAGCCTAAAACATTTGTATTAGATGCGATGGTGTTGCCTAAGCGAAGTAGGAAGTTTGAACTTACTGCGATTATTGATTTTTGAGTTGTTTTTCACACACATGGATCTAAAATATTTGATCTCAGACTGTTTGCAAAAAACATTTTTCTCAGTTCTTTGTGGACCTGGAAACATGCATTTCCGGTGAAAACTCAATTTTGAAAATTTGACACGATTGCAATACTTCCTGTTGTAGCAGCAGTAAGTAGGAGTAAAAAAAATATTGTTCTTTTCTACGTTGTAATATATAAATAATAAAATATATAAATATAATATATAATTATAATATATAAATCTCAAAAAACATATTTATGTTTCAGAAATCAAGGTTCAAATTAATGAGTGGAAATTATGAAATTTCTCAAACTTATTCAATATTTAATATTGACAGAAGTTTCCACAACACTTGTACTGAGTACACGCCGCAGTTTAAAGTTTTTATTAAATAGGTGGGAAAGTGAAGAAAACATTATCTTCTGGGTAAGTTTCTTCTCTCTTTGTTACTTTGGAAAATCGTCAGTTAGATTCTACTCAAGCTGATAATTCTTCAATAAAGCGGCACTTTGATGGATTTTGCCCGAAACATCTGCGTGTAGGATGCGGCGGTGGTGGTGGTGGTGGTGGTGGTGGTGGTGGTGGTACTTAAACGGTATTATCAACTTTGAACTTACTGCGATTTTTGTTTTATTTTTTTTTGCGACATTTTGTTTTCATACGTACCACACTTATAGAAAACATTTTTCGAAAATTTGACCCGATTACCAGAAGTAAGAGACAGTAAACAATTTTACAAGTTTAAGACCAACCATTCGTTAGTGATTCATGTATAACATGACCTGACCCCAAGTTAAACATAATGTTAAATGTATTTACATGAAGATACATGATATTATAATACCATACAGAATTGTGGCATGACTTTTGTCATGTAAATGTATATTTATCATATGCATTACTGCTTACTATATACATCATAAACGAGATTGATAATATGGTAAATGGAATTATATTATTGGTGTTTGAATTATTTTTTTTTTTTTATTGATACAAAAATGATGAAATTGGAAATACACGTTCCTACGATCCTCTTAATATGAAAATCATACTTTTAGAGAATAGTCTTTAATGTGTTTCTATGTATGTCAACATCATAACCCAGAACATGATACAGCTTAAAACTGAAATTTTTTTGTGGATATCATTACAAACCAGATATGAAGACTTCGTCAACTGGAATGTGTCACATTACTGAATTGTTTTATCTCAATTTTCTTGAAAAATTACTCGAATAATTTTCCTTGGAATTTTTACAGATTTCTTAGGGGTACTTCTTCCTTCTAAAGTGCTGTTCTCAATATAATTTACGCTCCCATTACTTGGGGGAGCTAATTAGGGGAGCCGGAAGGCGCGGGGTCCTCAGCTATTATAAGACTTTTATCCCTCCCCAAACGTTCCTAAGAAGCCCCCCTCCCTCTCCCAGCAATCTACTGGACTGACTTCAATATCTTAAGTTACATTTAATCTCCAACTCCCCCAAGCATTCCCATTAGAGTGTTGCCCTCCCAAATATGCGGAACTTCTTATTAGTGAAACGGGAACAGTGACTTAGGTGGTTAGTGGTACACTGCTTCCTTGATTCCACCATCACAATTCCGACACAAAGGGCTAGACATCCTGCCTACTTTGTGTAAATGACTGGCTACCCAAGAGTGCCCAGTCAATTCACCTACCAGGGACTATCAATTGTATTCTATTCAAGGATAGAGGATAGTTCAAGCCCCTTAGTAGAATAACTTAGACAATCAATCCCCCACCACGATTAAATTTATAAAAGTGTCCGTATCTTTGGAAGCTAATGGAATGACATGCTGAAACATTTCCACTGACATATCAAGAACAGATACGGTATGTCCAAAGAGGGAAGGATAGATACGGATAAGAGGGCGATACCTAGCTACTTCACATTACCAAAGAATCCTTAGCGTGACATGGTATCTAGTTCAGAAAGAATCCTTAGCGTGACATGGTATCTAGTTCAGAAAGAATCCTTAGCGTGACATGGTATCTAGTTCAGAAAGAATCCTTAGCCGTGACATGGTATCTAGTTCAGAAAGAATCCTTAGCGTGAAATGGAATCTAGTTCAGAAAGAATCCTTAGCCGTGACATGGTATCTAGTTCAGAAAGAATCCTTAGCCGTGACATGGTATCTAGTTCAGAAAGAATCCTTAGCGTGACATGGTATCTAGTTCAGAAAGAATCCTTAGCCGTGACATGGTATCTAGTTCAGAAAGAATCCTTAGCGTGAAATGGAATCTAGTTCAGAAAGAATCCTTAGCCGTGACATGGTATCTAGTTCAGAAAGAATCCTTAGCGTGACATGGTATCTAGTTCAGAAAAAATCCTTAGCCGTGACATGGTATCTAGTTCAGAAAGAATCCTTAGCGTGACATGGTATCTAGTTCACAACAAAAAAATTCTCAAGAGTAGGATAGATCTACTTCAGTGGGGCGATTTGTATTAATCCCTTTTTTTAAAGAAAACATTCAATAATACATTTTTAAAAAGTGAAATATGTTGATTACTTTATAAAATTAATTTTATTCATTTAGCGATTTGGTAGGAAGTGGCTGAATACATCAAATTGTAAATATGCATCATTATTTAAACTACGCATTCTAGTTCTCTTTAAAATTGTCAAAAATATTGCAAACGACCAATCACTTTTACTTTACTCTCTCTCTCTCTCTCTCTCTCTCTCTCTCTGGAAGCTATTCCGTTTGCCGTTGGTATTAATTCACTAGATTGATTGCTTAATATTTTATCATAGTTACTGTCTGTACATGCCATCGATTTTGGCAATCTCGATCTGGTATTATAAACTTTAATCAAGAGGTCTTGTGGTTTCTATCGATATTAAATTTATGACAGAGTGCATTACAACTCTCTGTATAATACTCGTAATGTAATGAGAAACAATGATTTTTTCATAAAAAGTTTTGCATGAAAAGTTGCCTTTAGTAGTAGTGTGGGATGCATGTCGGTTTCCTGCACATAAGCTAGTGAGAATATTTACTTTAATTTTAATTTTTTTTTTAATGTTTACTTTATTAGCACCTGGGGTATCTGATGTATGTCTGTCTGTATGCAGTATTTAAATAAGCGCATTTTCATAACATTGTTACGTGCTGCTGTGGGCCAACTAACACGCCTACACCTAATATACCTAATTAGTCTGCAATAAAAAATCACTCCAGGGCTACAACTTCCAATATCTTCATTAACAACCCACTAAGTTAGCCAATTCAATTTAGATTTTAACTTGTCAGAGCAAGCCGAGCGTGCTTACACAAAACAAACACTCTCACCTCGAACGCAGATGAACCAACCCAATATCGCATTTCTTTCTCACAGTCTTTTTATTATTTCATTATTTAAACTAACCAAGTGTATAAACACAAAGTATTCCCAAATCAATACCTATTTTTGCCAGCTTGCCACAATATATATTGTATAGGCATGCGTAAAAATCTGCCCAATTGTATCAAATAAATAAAATCTGTGCCACTTTTAAGTCACTTATTTTGATACCCATGTTTCTGTTGGAACCACTGGGTCGATTTCCAGCGTTTCCAATAACATCCCAGCAAGTTTTCTGGAACCGGCCGACGACGTGTTACATCGTAACATACCATATGTTTACATAACGTATGTTTGGCTGCTATGCTGGCAACAATTTTATACATACATTTAGACAAAATATATATTTTTATGTAATATATATATATATATAGTCGTATTGAGTCCTTCATGACAGATTTTTACTTTGTATGTATTTGTGTGTGGACAAAATATTTTAGAAAAAAAAAAATCGCACGAAACTATGATATTCCGCCATACCTGACACAAAGGTTTCGGACAAAATTCTTCCACCGGAAATACGAATTTATGATTTTTTGTTTTGTTTTCAGCGATTTTCTTGAAAACGGTTCCAACGATTTTCTATAAACTGTACAAATATAGACTTGAAACTCTTCTTTTTCTTCTTTGAGCCAGTATTCATTTTAGGAAGTTTCTGGCATGCAGTGAGATTAGCTAACAATCAGACTGTCTATTTGAGGGTAACATGTGGGTCCTATAAAGTATTAAGGGTCGAATAAATATTTAGTTAAGAAATATTCAGTCTTTAAAGAATTTTTTTTTAAATTGCAACCGTATGTTTACATAAATCGATTCTTTTATATAAATATAATTACAAGATTTTAGTACCTCACCTCTTTCTTAGGATTTTATGATTTTATATATATATATATATATATATATATATAATTAAAATGGAGCTAATGAAACTTCTTTTTCCTTTATCACCAACTGACAGTTACTTAACTCTCTTTGTATTAAAGAGAGTTGCTCCGCTAAAATGAATAGCACCAGTTTGGCTCAACCATTGTATGGACAGGTAAAGTAAGTTTTAAGTACATAATATCAAGATAAGAGGCAACCATATAACATTAATGCTAACATTTCTTGTGTAATGGTAGTTGTCAGACGGATGTAACATACAAGAATAAACTCTATGATGTATCCTAGAAGGCACATTGCTTTCAAGTTAATGGTAGATAAGGAAATTTGTCTAGTTATATCTGCTTTGTAGGTCTGTGGAAAAAAGAAACGGAAATGTAATAAAATTTATAGTTTTCGTAATAATCTTCTTGGTTTTTAGATTTTCACTTTGATACTAAGAGGGAATATTGCGATTGTGATAAAATTTTCAAATCGAGTTTTCCCCGGAAATACACACGCTGTAAGATAGCGAGTTTGTTATATATGGAAGCGAGAGCTGGCTACTGACCAAGGAAAATGAACCTATTCCATGTAGTTGGGAGAGCAAAATTTTGAGAAGGATTTTTGGACCTGTTCAGGGGGAAGATGGATGGAGCGTAAGATCGAATCAGGAATGGAGGGACTTGTATCGGGAACTAGATATAGTAGGGTTTATTAAAAAAGAAAGGCTAAGCTGGCTTGGCCACTTGGAAAGAATGCCAGAGGAAAGATACCCTAAAAAGTTATACCAAGGACATCCAGAAGGAGTAAGAAGGCGTGGAAGGCCTAGAATGAGTCCCGAAATTTGAAGAAAATCGGTTAACCGGAAGTGGGACTTTACGAAGTAGAGGCTTCCTGTACAGATAACAAAGTATAACTATTATTTTAAACATTTTTCTGAGAAAAAAAAAATTGTTTTTGTGTGGGTCTGTCAGTTAGGTTTAAATTTGAACTGCACAAGCTGTGTGGTATTGACAGAGAGCGCTCCAAATCCGTTCAGGTAAGTTAGTAGTATAATCTCTGTTACTTTTATTTTATGGCCAGCGCAAGTGAACATTGTAAACATTGCAGTTTTCAAGAAAATCAGTTAATTAAATTATTGTAATAATTGGCACAATAGAAGGTCGTGTGAATGTTTCACAGTAGATTTTCCCCCACCACAATCAGAGCGTCGTCAAAACACAGATTTCTTGTGGTTGAAGGGAAGCTCAGTTTGGGAAAATATGAAACGATCGTTAAATATCTCCACTTAAAACAGTAAGATAAATCGCAAAATATGAAAAATTTGTTATGTAAAATGTTGCATGAAAATTCAATATCTAATTATAGATTGTTGAATAATTTAAAACCAGCCTCATAGTAGGGTCAACGGGCCGTTGTTATGAAATTTAATATCACCCAAATTTATATATCATCCTTTATGAGAATAAACCAGGATTTGTTATTAACATATTTAGTTAAATACTCTGCTAGTCTGACTTCTTCACTTGCGAACCGTGTAGTAAGAATGTTAGTTATATATGTCAAATTAATAAAAAATAAACAAAAAAAATTATTGCAATTTTTCTATGTAACATAAAATTTATTAAAATATTTATAGTTAACTCCCTTTATTTTAATAACTAAACATGGAATACAATTTATTTATTTATTTATTTACTGTTTAATAATAAAAGTAATCTAACACTCTTACTCATATGTATAAAATATATTAAATTTGAAATATATATCATTTATATTTTTAATAAAGGCTCATCTTAATATTTTATTAAATTATTTATCATGGGGATAATTATATTATTTATTAAATATATATAAGTTTAATTATGAGGATATAAATCTCATTAAAACAGGTCAGGTCAACTGGCCGTTATTTATTTATTTATTTAAAAAAAATAAAAAATAAAGAAAAAAAGCACTTTAGCCAGATATATAATTTACGCCATTTATGTTTAACTCAATTAAACTTAACTTTTTTTATTTATTTCAAGTATTATTTTAACATGGTTATGCTATTTGGACTGATTAAACTGTTGGTTAAATGGAATAAAATTGTTTGACTTTTTTTTTTTCTTTTTTTTTTAAACTGATATGAAACACTCACACGACTTTCTCTTACTGCAATTTAGTTAACTGATTATAACTATGATTAGTTTTCTTCAAACATATAATTCCTACAAGATGTTAATTGTCTAAGGTCAATGTTACATCGATAGGGGAAACGTGTTTTTTCATGTAACCTTCCCCTCTCCCAAAAAAAATCTCCTTTGACTGAATTTTCTCGGAAAAACAGTTTTAATCAAAAGTGATAGGTCGATGTATGAGTAATTAGTACACAATAGAGTGGTTATCCCTATCTCCCAGCTTCTTCCTTTGGAACTTTGCTAGAGATAGAATGGCTAAAAGCTTTGTTAAACATATTTCTTCCAAGTTGAGTACCAAAAGAGAGTGGAATAGTGAATCTGCTCTGTCTAGTATTAAGAACATGCCATGTATGGTATAGGGATGGCTCAAGGATCCCGAGCAAGTTTCCCAGCAATCTTCAGGCGGAAATTTATGCGACTGCAAGGTGTATCCTATTACCTCAATTGGAAATATTGAAATCAGGAGATTTTTTATTTCAGATAGTCAGACCGTTATTACAGCATTGAGCTGATATGTCATCAGTTCAAAAAATGGTATGGGAATGCCTCGGCAAACTCATGACCTGGTCAGGAATAATAGAGTTATCCTATTCTGGGTGCTAAGTTTTGTTGGCCGTGAAAGGTAATAAGATCGCCGACAACCTGGCAAGGAAAGGCGTTGCATCTCTTTTTTTGGAGTCTGAAACCTTTTATGGCATAAGCGACGAATCTCTTCGGAAGGAGCTCAGAAATGAGAAGGAAGTGAAGAGAGCACGACTCTGGAAAAATTTTTCCAGGCCTGTTTAGGAGGTTATAATCAGAAATGATCCGAAGTTTACATTAGTCTGAGTAAAAGTAGGCTTCGTATGCTAAGGGCTTTCTACTAAACTCAGCGGAGGGGGTACCTGAAGAAGCTGGGCCTAGAACAACGATAGCTGCAGATTCTGAGAGGAGATGGGAGGAGACTCCAATATACCTCGTAACGAACTGGCACGCTATCGTCCTGAGAAGATTTGGAAGCCTGGGTGTTAGAGAGGAATATATACCCCCTTTAGAACTTTCTCATATCCTGATATTCTCAAACATCTTATTCTGGAAGGGGTGCTTTAGGTTGCTTCTTATCCTAGCACCAGTGGGAAGGGACAATAGACTTCTTCTGGTTGTGCAGGTTATGCACTATCCCCCCTAAAGTGACAAATTTTCTGGAAATTAAACACTTCAAGATTATTTCTTACATTGACATAAATATAAGAGTGAAAAGGGGGTACATTCTGTACATTCAAGTCCATGCAGTTAGCATTACTCCAAATTTATATAAAATCTTTGTAGCCGTTTTGAAGATAATTGCTCCCCCCAACACTACCCCTAACGTACTCTCCGAAAATAAAGTTTCTTTATAATAAAATTTCAAACTAAAACGATATCCTATATATGTAGTGTAGTATAGCAAAGTTTAAAAGAAAATGATTATAGCCTTTTTCGAGAAAATCAAATCGATCAATACTCGATTAAACTTTATTCAATACAGTAATCGATGCTTTATCTTATTTCTTTTAAACTTTCCCGTTTACAATAAGATACAATTCAAAACAGTGTAAGAATATTTTATTTATTTAATTATATATTCAGAACTGGTCTTACAAGTGGAAATCTTATCAGAAATTTCTACCGGTGACAATCCTAACCTTTCGTCTTTATATCTGAACTGCAAAAACAAACTAATGGTGCATAGTTTAAATTCTATGAAAGATATTTTTATCCAATCAAACAGTTGTTAAGAGGAAGTATTGTAATATATGTATTTTGTAAGCAATAAAGCTTAAAGAAAATCAGGAAGAACTGAAACAAAGGAAAAATTTGGTGTTAAACACTCAAACGGCGTTCACTTGTTCTAATTAATACAATTTAATTAAAAACATTTTTTTTTAAATTGCAATATTTAGAAATGTTTAGTTATATGAATGTGCAGGTTGTGGGAGGAAAAAATGCCAACCTATCAACCGAGGCAGGTAGAGAATGGATTACATTGTATACAGGCCAATAATATGAACAAACATATTTGAATTTTAACGTTTTAAATACCTCAGGACCATCTAAAAAGTTTTTTTTCAGAAAAATGTTAGAAATAAAAGTGATTGGTTTATATCTGGTGCAGTTAGAATTCCAAATTTAAAGGAAATAAATCGTTGTAATCGTTTCAGAAAATTTCAAAAATCTTAAAAACCATTTTGTAAAATCGCACTTCCAATTAACCGATTGTCTTCAAATTTAGAATTCTAGCAATGATGATAGAACCATACATTATACTGAAGTGGTATTTTAGTGGAAATATTAAATTTACTATTTCCCCAGAACCACACCAAAAATATAAATTTTCCCAGAAAAATGTTTCAAATAAAAGTGATAGGTATCTATGTGTGTAGATAGTATACAGTGATAGGTATCTATGTGTGTAGATAGTATACAGTGATAGGTATCTATGTGTGTAGATAGTATACAGTGATAGGTATCTATGTGTGTAGATAGTATACAGTGATAGGTATCTATGTGTGTAGATAGTATACAGTGATAGGTATCTATGTGTGTAGATAGTATACAGTGATAGGTATCTATGTGTGTAGATAGTATACAGTGATAGGTATCTATGTGTGTAGATAGTATACAGTGATAGGTATCTATGTGTGTAGATAGTATACAGTGATAGGTATCTATGTGTGTAGATAGTATATAGTGAGAGGTATCTATGTGTGTAGATAGTATATAGTGATAGGTATCTATGTGTGTAGATAGTATATAGTGATAGGTATCTATGTGTGTAGAGATAGCATGCTACGTATAAAAAAAAAAAATGTTGAGCCGTTTTCGAGAAAATCACGAAATACTGAAAGAAAGACCATTCAGTAAAGTCGCACTTCCGGTTTTTAGATTTTATCCGAAACCTCCGTGTCAGATGCGGTGGTAGTACCTAAACGGAGTACCAAGTTTCCAAATTTTTCTGCGGTTTTTCATCACACACATGGATCTACACCAGGAGCATCAGACCCATGATTACATATGGGTCGGTAGTTTGGTAGACCAAAACGTTGCAGAAGGGGGCAGTGGAAAGGCTTGGTGGGATCCAAAGGCGAGCATGCCTTGGTTCCACGGGGGCCATGAAGACCACCCCGACTGCGGCGTTGGAAGTCCTCCTCAATCTGCCACCATTACACATTCTCGTTCTAGGCGAAGCCAGAATGGGAATACATAGGCTCCTGCAGGGGCCGCCTCCCATCACCTCTAGGCATGATCGTAATAACCAGAGGTTGATTGAGGAAATCAAGGCGGACTATCTTCTGGGGATGCCAACGGATAGGATGGTTCCTAAGTATTTCTTCGAAAGGAACTTCCATATTGTCATACGAGCAGAGGCGAATGGGGCTGCGACCCACCCCTGTTCGGTAACTCGATCTGGTATACAGATGGATCCAAAACTCCGACTGGGGTCGGAGCTGGGGTCTACGGGGGCAGGCCTAAAGTTAAAATTAAGGCCAGCCTAGGGAAGTACGCCACGGTCTTTCAGGCTGAAGTCGTGGCGTTACAACTCTGCGCTAGGGAGATTATAAGGCAAAGGATAGTGGGTAGAAGAGTGGCCATATACTCCGACAGTCAGGCAGCCCTGAAGGCACTTTCCTCACACCAAATAGTCTCAAGACTGGTGTGGGACTGCCTACTTGCCCTCACCGAGGTGGGTACTCGGAATAAACTGACACTCGCCTGGGTGCCGGGACATGCGGGGTTCCTGGGCAATGAGAGGGCGGATGCCCTAGCGAGGGAGGGCTCGCAGGATACCTTTATAGGCCCCGAACCCTTCTGCGGCTTGTCCAGGAGCCTCATTCAAACTTCTATCAGGGGGTGGATAGAAGATCAGCGTCTGCGTTGGTGGGAGGGAACACCAGGACAGAGGCAGGCAAAGCTCTTCATTAAAAGACATTTGCCTAAATTCACCAAAGACCTACTAAGCCAAACCCGAAGGGATATAAGGTTAATTGTGGGTCTACTAACAGGGCATTGTAGGCTGAATAGACACAAGGTAGAGGAAGAGACCCCGGCGCACATCCTTTGTGAGTGCGCCGGCCTGGCGAGGATTAGGTTTCTTCAATTGGGGACGGGCAATCCCGAAGCTGAAAGCTTCATGACGGAGCCGCTCTCAGCTTTGCTAGGATTGATTAGGAGGGCAAAGCTGGGGGCTGTTCTGTAACTTAAGGGGATCCACAATAGACCTCAATTTGTGGGTCGCAGTGGAATGAGGCTCACCCCCCCGTTTCTTTTCTATTCATCACACACACCAAATATTTGTTTATACTCAATGGACCTTTAAAACATGCATTTCCGGTGATAACTAATTTCGAAAATTTCACAGATCGCAATATGTCTGCATGTTTTTTGGGGGGAGGGGGTTTGTGCACTCCGATCATATAATGATCTACTTAGGCAGCTTTAGGATGTTGCTGGAACAAACCGACACACAGACAAAGAGAGATAAATAATTTTAGGAATGCTAAACGGAATAGTTACTTTAAAACTTCTACTCTTCCCTGCTTTAGGTATTGATTAATTTACGTCTATTACTTAAATTTAAACCAATCGTAAGTTGGTTCAAATATTCCAAATGAACTATAGATTTTATTTTCTAAAGTTCGCCTTCATTGCAACTGGAACTAGCAAGTATGCATTACATAGCTGCTGAGCTGTATGTAAAAACATATAACGTTAACATTTGAAGGCGTAGATATTCACTTCATTGGGAACTGACTTTACAATAATCCCTGATTTTTTTTTTACTTTCTCTTAGTTCTAGTAACAGGAAGTAATGTAATCGTGTCAAATTTTCGATATCGGATTTTCACCGGAAATACAAGTTTTGAAGTCTTCTCAATACGAAAAATTCTTTTTAAAAAAAAAAAAATCGATCAACCGGAAATTCGACTTTAATGAATTATTCTTTTTTTAATTTTTTTTTTTTGAAAATGTCTCAAAACAAAAAATTCTTCCTATGGTAATGTGCTACAAACTTAAAGAGCAATCTTTTTTTTATATTGGAAACTTGGTGATGATTTCCAACACGTTGGAAGGAAATCGGTTTGCCAAAAATGATTAGAGAATAGATCGTTTTTACAGAATGGATCTGTGAGTTTTTTTTGTTGATAACCTTAGCATTTTTATATTAGTATTTTTAAGTTTGTCGAAAAAAAAATTAAGAAAGTTCTGAGGAATCTGTTTGTTATCCGCCTCATGCGTGCTCATGTATACAAGTAAAATCCCAACCACCATACTTATGGTCAGCACAGCTAAACATTGTAAAGTTACTATATTAAAGCAAATTTCTTTATTAAATTGTATTAACTAGTATTCTATTAACTGGGAAAATTGTGAGTGTTTCACACCGGATTTTCTTTTTCTTTTTTTTTTTTTTGGTATGCAGTGACAAATCAACAGGTTGTCTATATAAATGGCCAAGGCTGCATCATCTGGCTTTATTATAGTATAAAAGACCACAGACCAAGGAGAATGGGTCACCGTTTATTCCTCATTAATTCATTTGTTAATTTCCCAAGTTTCCCGTCCTTTATGTTCCAGTGTATTCTATAACTGTTTGTAGCACTGTGCATATCATTTTAAGGGAAACTAATTTTCCAACATACTCTTCACTTATTTAGTGGTAAGCTTTGAACTGTATACGGAGTGGTGACTTTGTATCTGCAACTATAGGAAATAAGTTGTAAAACTATATAGTACGAACTGTAAACAAAGTACACCATCCAGTATGTAATTTTACCTCGTGTCCAGGGTATGCGTTAGCTAGTTGTTCACTTTTCTTAAATGGCTTTAAAAATGTAGTCTCTATTTTTGATATTTTCTTTGACCTCGCAATTGTTTACAACTTATATATTTACTCAGTTTTTGTAAGGCGTTTTTGTTTAATCAATTTTTGGTAAACAGTTTGCTTGTTAAAATTAATAGTTATTTATTTAACAAGTGAATAAATGCCATTTTTACACATTTGAATTTAGGTTTGTTGTGAACGAGATTTATAGAAGGACTTTACTCTACCGTTAAGTATTGCATGTTTTTACAACAGCTAAAACTATTAAATAAAAAAAAAAAATAAAAAAAAAAGAAAAGATAAAAACTGGAAAGAATGATGGTAGATTGTACAAAATGATCTGTACACAACCTTCCCTCTCTACTTCATTAATTTCGGAAGCGGCAGTAGCCTTTGTTAAAGTAGGGAGACGCAAAATCGCCTGAATCTCTTTATTCAACTAGGTCATTTCTTAAATCGTTCACAAATCGCATAAATCTTTAGCATAGAAGATGATACAAGCATAAACTGATAGCAAAAGGGGTACCCAATAAGAAACTCTTCGTAAATTAGTGCTTAGTAGAGTAACTCTTAGAAAGTACTGTTGAGGGATTAAGAGAGAAAAAAAAACGGAGACTTTTGTAATACCCTTTATATAAAGTTTGGAGTTTTTGGAAAGAGGCCAAAAAAACCCTTGAATCCAAATTACCGTTAAATCCACTAAAAACTATCTTCAATAATAGCCTTGCGGTTAATATGGAAGCTGACGTCGTAGTTAAAAAAAGTAGCCTTCAGAGAGAGAGCGCAAGTGCGTGAGAATGAAGGAGAGGGCCACTACTGAAGCCCCAAGTGGGTGGAGGTCCATTGTGTTGGAGTACCCCAGGTGTTGTCATTTTCAGTGGAAAGCTTTCCAGGAGTGGGCTACCCTATGAAACACCTTTGCCTGGAGCTAACCTTCCCAGCTTGCTATAACAACACAACATTTCTCCTTCGGCCCCTTTCTTGGGCCAGCTCACCAGGCTTCCTTAAGATATATAGTCTTTCTTGTTACTTTAAAACTTCTAGTTTTCCCTTTCCCTCCCGCATCCATTTTCGGCGTTCACTTTGGACAACTTTCATCATTAAAAAAGCAAAAAAAAAAAAAAGGAAAGTTTTTTATAATTTATATTTGAACTCGTTAGAGAAAAGTGTTTAAAGTGGATGGAATTATGTGTTTTTAACTTTCTCTTGCTGCACGGTATGAACTAGTTGGTTGGCGTACGTGGACAATTTTTGGAAATCGATTTTTTTTTTAAGTGAGATTTTGGTAACATTTAAAAATGAAAAATCGCAGAAATTTCAAATTTTAATATTTCATTTAGATGATATCAGACGACATTATCAGAATCAGGTTTCGGTCTAAAATTGGCCAAGTGAAAGTAATCAATTTACAGTAAAGTCAACCCAGTTAAGTCAACCAGGTTGTTGCCTATTTTACAAGAAAATTAATTCTGAAAATTAAATTGAAGGCAACTAAAAACTAGAATTTCAAAAGTTGGAGATATTGCGACCGCGCGCTAGATTTGGAAATTGAGTTTTCACCGGAAATACATGTTTTTAGGATCCACTGAAAGGCACTGCGGCTGCATTAGACACGAAGATTTTGGGCAACCGGATGTGCGACTTTACTGTTTTTGTTTTCTTTTAGTTTTTCATGATTTTCTGGAAACAACTTAAAACAACTCCAACGATTATAGTATCTTCGTATACTATCTACACACATAAATATCTATCACTTTTATTTGAGACATTTCCTTAGGAAAAGTTGATTTTGAGGAGTTTTGGGGGAACTGTAGCGTTATGCTTCCCTTTAAAGTATCACTTCAGTAAAAAAATGTTGGTTTCATCACATACATAATATTAATACTCATTAAAAGCATTGATAGAATTCCAAATTTGAAAGGAAATCGGTTAACCGGAAGTGCAATTTTTACAGAACAACATTTTTAAAATTTTCTCGAAAACAGTTACAACGATTTTCTTTAAATTCTGAAACATTTTTCTGAAAAAATTGGTTTTGAAAGGGTATTGGGTGTCTGCCAGTTAGTTTAAGTTTAAATTTGAGGAAGCTTTATCCCTATTATAGAATAAGGATAACCAAACTAACACTTACTTTCATCCAATCGAGTCTAAAATAATTGTATCAACAATCGATACTAACTTATTGATTCATCGATAATAGTATAAGCAAAATAAAAAAAAATAAAAATCTTACATCAATGATATATTTGACTATTTAAGTACTTAATATAAATCAATTTTAAACATTTTAATATAGCAATCATTCAAAATAACACTTTATAATAATTCTACTACGAATATATCTACATAACACTTAACCCTTCTTAATGACTAGATAAAAAATTCCAAATTAAATCAGTCTACTATATAGGTCGCCATGTTAAAAACATAGTACTACTCGTTTAATGGTAAGACTAATACATATATTATATTAATCGAGCAATAACCAAGATATAACAATATTTATCCTATATTTCAGGCCTTCTAATAATTAATAATTATAGAAAAAATAAGTAATTACAATAAAATTAAATTGCACATGGCAACCTAACCTCAAAAAATAATTTACATAATATATGCTACAAATTTTAACAAAAAACAATTTCTTATCATCAATCTTGTTGTCAACATTATTTTAACACTTTGACTTAAACTCAAATAAAATCAAATTTGATGATTTAATTAATAATGATCAAGTTTTATGACAACTAACAAAACGAGGAAAAGGTGCAAGTAAGTCGATATATTATTCTTTTAAAACTTGTTGGCGAGTATTAGAATTTAAATTTTTGGACAATCTTTAAAATGTTTTGTCACCTTTTATAATTACAAATTGTAACTGTATTATTATCAAAATCTTTTTTTACATTATTGTAATATTATCATCCTCTTGAAAATAGCCAGACGCCGAAATGTCCAAGGAATAATGAAAGAAAAATAATAAAATTAAAATAAATAGAGGGCTTAAAATTGGTATTTCCAATTGAAAAACGACCCTTGTAAAAATTAAAAAGTATAATATCCTACAACTTGAGCAACATAAGCTTGGAGTGCTTGCTGCATAGATAGAAATGTATCACCTTTTTTCTAAAAATAATTGATTTTGGAAAGGTGTTGGGTGTCTGACTGTCAGTTTGTTTAAATTTAAATTTGAGAGCTTTATTGGTTTCGATATAGAGCGCTCCATATTAGGGCCAGCTAAACATTGTAAAGGGGTAATTTTCTTGATTAAATTGGAGACTAAGAGAAAGTCGTGTGAGTGTCTTGATTGAAATAATCGCAGGATACTGAAAAACTGTTCAGTAAAGTCGCAAATTCAGCTGAACTTTTTTTTCCAAACACTGAATTCAGGCAACGTATTTAATGATTATTAATTATTATACATTAGACCGGTGGTCTCAAAGTGGGGATCGCAGCATCTAGGGGATCATGAGGTTGTCTGTCAGTTGGGAAGCCGGAAACAAACAAGATATAATATAATGAAATTTCACAGATTCCACAAAATAATTGTATAGTAAAAATAGGTAATAACACTTACATTACTGTTAAGAACCTTTCAAACAGCATTTTTCCGATCATAATTCAAGAAGTGATCAAATATTACTCCAGAAATAGATTATGCAACTGTTGTTGTGGTTGGGTCCGCAAAGCGGGAAAGCATCAGAAATATTTTCCGTGATAGCCACCTTCGTTTTTTAGTCATCGATCAGTTTTCCTCACCTAGAATTCAAAATGAACTTTTCCGGAAAGTTTTCCAGATAAAAGTGATTGATCTACATATACGACGGAGCGAAGGCACAAATTTTCAAAAAATCGATGGACGTACTAAAAAATTGAAAAATTCATTCTGTAAAATGTTACTGAAATTCACTAAAACCCTAATGTCAGATCAGCTGGCAACATTTAAATAAAATATCAATTTGGATTTTCCATTTGTGAGTTATGCTGACTAAGCACACATAAACATATATAGCAAATTTGTAAAAAAAAAAAACTTTTTGGACTCAGCAAAGCTCAAAACATGTATCTCCGGCAAATTTGTCGAAAATTTGACCCGATCGTAATACTTCCTCTCTACCCAGCGGTAAGTGAAAGTGAATGGAAAAAAAAAGTTAGTTAACAAACCAGACCAACTGGAATTTTCCAAGCAGCAAAAGTGGAGATGCCGGCTCGTTTTATCTTTTATCAACATTATCCGCCCAGAAGGGCAAGTATTGCACACACGTTAGTATATAAAACATATAACGGGGCTCTTGAAGGAAGTTGGTTTAGATATGTCCCTTAATTGGTGATCTGGGACTAACAATGGATTGGTTGAGGTAATAATCCTTACCATTGAATGGATTGGAACTGTTATCTGTCACTGTTTCTCTGTCGTGCTATTGGTCCCATACTGGTCCAATCATTGCGCATCCCAGCTGTAATTGTAACGATAGTAGTAATTTTATTATTGTCGTATTGGGATTGTTTCAAACTACTTCCGATTTCTAGTTAAAGATGGCGGTGAAGAAGTCCTTATCAAATTAGACAGCTGATTTTTGGCTAGCCTTTCGAATAATAACAATAAGTGAGGTTACATTTATACAAGGCTACATATTTCGTCAGCTGCAAAAATTAAATTTTAAAACAATTTCCGGCTGTACTTAATAAATAGTCCATTCTTTACAGGAATTTACTGGCGATTATTTCTTTCGTACACATTTCGGTAACAGTAAACTCTTTCAATAAGAAGAATTTTCCCGTGTCAACTTGAAAAATTTAATTTTAAATGAATTTATCAGTGTAAATAAATAAATGATATTATACAAAAAAGAATCAATCAGATAATCATTTAGATGAATTATTCATAACCATCATTAAAACTGTAAAGAATTGTGGACGGACCGTGTAAAGAAGATGACGCATTCGAAAGCAGCATGTCTAACTTTCTCTGGTTTGTAAAATTTTTTCTTTTATTTGTAAATTTCTTGGTACCATAGTAAAATTATTGATATCATTCATTTGTCGTTTTATTTTGTTGTATCATTAATATTTTGTTGTAATCATTAATATTTTGTTGTAATCATTAATATTTTGTTGTAATCATTAATATTTTGTTGTAATCATTAATATTTTGTTGTAATCATTAAAAAAAAGAATCAGGTGTGAAACACTCTCAGGACTTTCTGCCACTCTAAACAATACAATGAAATCAAGAATTTTGTTTTAAACTGCATCAATACAAGCTACAATATTTAGTTGGGCTGGCCATAAAAAATAATGGTCGGAATTTTACTTGTACATTTGAGCGGCTTTATGTGGAGCACTCTATGTCCAAAATCTATGCAAATTTAAATCAACGGACAGCCCCCCCCCCCAATATCCTCTGAAATCAATTTTTTCAGAAAAATGTTTGGAAAAAACTTATACGTTTCTATCTATGCAGCAGGTTTCTATCGAGTTTCAAGAAAGTGATTGAAGCCTGTTCAACCAGATGACGGAAAACAGACAAAAAAAGAAATCAACAAAGTCGCCCTTCCGGTTGATGAATTTTGCCAGAAATCTTCGTGTCTTTGTCGTGGCAATACCAAGTTTGAGCTTTCTGCGATTTTTCTAACATACACACTATACATACTTATATATACCTATGGGAGGGGGGAACAGCAGCGTTAAGATTTCCAGTAATGTAACTCTTCAGTGAAATGTATGGTTCTACCACCAATATAATATTGGTGTACTTTAGAATATTGCTAGAATGCACCATGTCTGGATTATTGTGTGAATCACATTCTATTTCTACCTGGCTAGGGGTGGAACCCTAACCTAGTATGACCTAGCACAACCCAGTATGTAACCCCACCAACTTTATATTTATCTTAGAGCAACTGAGTATAAATGTCCAAGTTTAATGAATGTTTGTCCATTTTATAATATATTACCTACGGTAAGAGAAAGTCGTGTGAGTGTTTCTCACCAGTGTCCCCTCCTCCCTGTAATAATAGCCATAACAATTCTATTACTCCTCTCTTATCATGGCTGAAATAAAAGTTAGAAAAGATAAGAAAGGCAATGAAAGCTTTAAAAATGAAATACAAATAAAAGGAGAGACAAAACAAACGACATGTTGTCTAAAAGTTAATAGTTACACTCGCAGTCAGTGGAGGACTTGATTTTGAACTTATTTCTTTAACACACTAACTTGTTACAGCTTTGGAAACAGTTGGCACTTCTCCCTATGTTGAAAGTTGCTACTTTTCTTTGGGCTTTGTTTCTTGCTATCCTTTGCTTTTTGTTTCTTCATTCATTTTGCTTCTTTTGTGCAAAATCTTCTTTCAGATATTGTTTGAAAATATATGTTTTTTGCACTTGTTTCGAGGGCTTTATATCTGACCTAGAAATGTTTAAATAGTTCTTGTTATGAACATTTTTATTTGACGTTTCAGGCGTTTAATTTTCTTTTGTTTTCTCTCTCTCTCTCTCTCTCTCTGTCAATCTCCTTCATTGTTTCAATCTCTCTCTTTGTTTATTTGTGCCAAGTTTTTTCTGGACACAACGATCCACTCAAACCATACAAACTCGCAAAAAAAACAACTAAAAAATTGTTACCTAATTCGTAGAATCATTTATGATATTGTTTTTTCCGAATGTGGGGGTGTGCGTGTGTAAATGTGTGTACAATATTCCGTATCTGTATCAGTACCGCAACTGACAAGAAGGTTTCGGACAAAATCCACGATTGAAAAGTACTTTTTTACTGAATGCTTTTTTTTTTTTTTTGGCTTTTGGCGACTTTCCCAAAAAAAACTGCTCCTGCTCCACCGATTTTCCTTAAGCTTCGTGTTTACTAATTACACAACTAAATACTTTTTATTTGAAACATTTTCCCAGGAGATTGATTTTTTTCTCTTTATGCGGTTCTCGGGAGAGAAGAGCCATTTCAGAGTATATACATACATGTGGTTCTAAACCATGTGAAATTCCAGTGCGACATATAAATTAAGTTTTTGAGTTTCCTGGAACTTTCTTGAAATCAACGACAACAATTTTCCTTAAACTTAGAACGCTAAGGTAGAAACACAACTGCCAGGATAGAAACCTATCTCTTTTATTTATAAAACATTGTGCGAGACAAACTGATTTTTTTTACCGTTTTGACGCATCTGTGATATTAGCTTTATTTCAAAGGCTATTGGGTTAATAGAATGTTATTATTATATGATATGTTGAATGGAATTAGAAAATCTATTAATTTTATAATAATATTAAATAAGGTTGGACAATCAAGTGCTGCACACCAGATTTCTTTTTAGTACAGAATGTTCAAAAAATCAATGATTAAAGTTTATTTATTCATAGTGTTTATCCCTACTTCTTGTAAACAGTTATAAGAGATAGATAGCTCCGGATAGTTAGTATATATATACATAGGGTGTAGGGTGTAGGAGAAGAATTGAACTAGACAGGAATAACGAAGGGAAATATCAGACAGGAAGAATGAACACACTGCTGAGTTTAATATATATGGTAAGAACAAGAAGATTATTGTGTGTGTGTGTGTGTGTGTGTGTATGGAGTAAAATCAAGAAGAACGAGAAGTATGAAGGAAGAAGAAATAAGGACTACGGCCAGAAGGAAAGATATAAAGAAGACCCCTATAGTAGTTGTTTGATCAGTGTGAGAGGACTGGGTAACAAGACTTGTAGTCACGACTCAGAGGCCTTGGAGTTCAATGTACTTGTATATATCTTGGAGTGTGCAGAACACCACAGAAGAAGAAGAGAGAAATAGAAGAATGGTCAGGTTTCTTCATCTTCTACTATTTCATCTTCTCTTTCTTTTCTAACAACTACAAAGTTGCTCCTTTTTTTTTATGTCGTATGTTTCAATTTTTCATTTTTCTCTTCAACATTATTCGAAGAAAAAAAACAGAGAAAAATTACTCCCAAAACTTTCGTAAAATGGTATAAATTATAAAATTAAAATCAGGGACATCAGAGAAACATACAAAAATTGTTATATGACCAATTTGTTGTATAAATTAGTCGAATAACTTGTCATATAATTGGATATTATTTATTTATTGTATTAATAAAATTATATAAGAAGTTGTAGATTATTTTCCTTATCATTACTGGTAAAAGGGATCATGTTGATTAATAGCGAATATGTTTGCCAGGATCAACAATTTAGAATCCCGCGATACACGATCGCGGTAAAAAGTAAAAACAAAAAAAATCATAACCAAAAATCTGGTGTGAAAAAATCACACGACTTTCTGTTAGAACTGCAGTTTACAGCCTAGTTACAATGGATAATTCTCGTCTAACAATAATATTTCAATATTCATGAATGGAAACAATCTGAACTTCATAAAATACACCTTTTTGGGGAAAGCATAACTTCCCCATTCCCCAAAAACCACCCTTAAATGAATTTTCTCGGAAAAAACTTTCAAAAAAAAGTGGTAAGTCTTTGTATGTTATATAGTCTCTATGATGTATAATTAGACTCTAGTCTAACGGTCAATACCGACAGAACTAAAGTAGTAGTATTTCATGCAAATGATAACAAATATCGCGCTTTAAGCTACAACAACACTATTATTGAGAAAACTACAAGCTATAATTGTTTGGAAGTCAACTTCAGTGCATCTGAAGGCCTCAGCTTCCTTCGAATTGAAAGCCAAATTGGCCGCCAGCAGTGTTCAAAGTGTCTCCTTTCCTTGCCGAGAAATTCTCCACATTATTTGGTTAGATCAGAGGCAGGATGTCATCATTTAAAAATAAGAGTTTTCAGAGCTGACGTACCATTGACTTATGATTGGGTTCTTCATCTGAGATCCTTGTTAGTTGCCGTAGGAGCTGAACAGTTGTGGACAGATCAGAGCTTGAATTCTGTTAAATTTAATCTCAATAATTTAGTTGAGAGATTAAAAAACCATTGCTTATTCCTGGACATCGATAGAGTTCTTAACTTGAATATAATATTTTCTCCCGAGCGGAAAGTGCCCTGGGTGATTTGGAGGACTATATCCAGTTTAGAGTGAACTAGAAAAATTAAATTTATTAGCCAAATCTGCCTAGCATCAATGATTCCCGCAGATTTTTCGTGGAAGGTAAATTTTATAAAATAAATGCAGGAAGTATTTGTCTATTATGTAAAAAAAGTTGGAACAGATTGTTTGCCTTTGTCCTGCGCCTTGTATTTGAAACTTATATTAGTATAAGTAAAACTAAATCACATCTACCAGTACTTTCTTCATTCTATGTCAGAGATTTGAATAAAGAATAACGTTGCATTCTGTTCCTTTTTTAAATTTGGTTCGGATATTTAACTTACTTTACTTGTATTCTTATTGTCATCAATTTTTTGTATGTTTATTTATTTATTTATTTATTTATTTTTTTTGCTGACGTTATCAAGTTTATATTAAGATCGTGCCATTTCTTTTTACTTTTTTCATATAATGCAACTTTTAGTTAGAATTATTGTTTTTTGTATTATTTCTATTTTCACCTGAAGTGATAGTTTATTGCCTCCATTACGGGATTGTAATTTACTTGACAGTATTTATAAAATATTATTTATTTATTTTCTGCTCACGAAGACTCGATTTGTAATAACAAATGTTTATACAAATAAAATATATTATCGATCTGTCTGGTACTATCTAAACGGAATATATTATTTATCTGTCTAGTAGTATCTAAACGGAATATATTATCTATCTGTCTAGTAGTACCTAAACGGAATATATTATCTATCTCTCTAGTAGTATCTAAACGGAATATATTATCTATCTGTCTAGTAGTATCTAAACGGAATATATTATCTATCTGCCTAATAGTATGTAAACGGAATATATTACCTATCTGTCTGGTAGTATCTAAACGGAATATATTATCTATCTGTCAGGTAGTATCTAAACGGAACATATTATCTATCTGTCTAGTAGTATCTAAACGGAATATATTATCTATCTGTCTAGTAGTATCTAAACGGAATATATTATCTATCTGTCTAGTAGTATCTAAACGGAATATATTATCTATCTGTCTAGTAGTATCTAAACGGAATATATTATCTATCTGTCTAGTAGTATCTAAACGGAATATATTATCTATCTGTCTAGTAGTATCTAAACGGAATATATTATCTATCTGTCTAGTAGTATCTAAACGGAATATATTATCTATCTGTCTAGTAGTATCTAAACGGAATATATTATCTATCTGTCTAGTAGTATCTAAACGGAATATATTATCTATCTGTCTAGTAGTATCTAAACGGAATATATTATCTATCTGTCTAGTAGTATCTAAACGGAATATATTATCTATCTGTCTAGTAGTATCTAAACGGAATATATTATCTATCTGTCTAGTAGTATCTAAACGGAATATATTATCTATCTGTCTAGTAGTATCTAAACGGAATATATTATCTATCTGTCTGGTAGTATCTAAACGGAATATATTATCTGTCGGTCTAGTAGTATCTAAACGGAATATATTATCTATCTGTCTGGTAGTATCTAATCGGAATATATTATCTATCTGTCTAGTTGTATCTAAACGGAATATATTATCTATCTGTCTAGTAGTATCTAAACGGAATATATTATCTATCGTCTAGTAATATCTAAACGGAATATATTATCTATCTGTCTAGTAGTATCTACACGGAATATATTATCTATCTGTCTAGTAGTATCTAAACGGAATATATTATCTATCTGTCTAGTAGTATCTAAACGGAATATAATTATCTGTTAGTAGTATCTAAACGGAATATATTATCTATCTGTCTAGTGTTAGATCTGGAACGGAATATAGTATATATCTGGTACTCAGTATAGTACTAAACGGAAATATTATTCATCTATCTGTTCTGTAGCTATCTAAACGGAAATTATATCTGTCTAGTAGTAATCTAAGCGGAATCTATTATCCTACTCTGTATAGTAGTATCTAAGCGGAATATATGATCTATCTGTCTAGGAGTATCTAAGCGGACTTATTATCTATCTGTCTGTTAGTATCTAAACGGAAATATAAGATCTATCTGTCTAGTAGGATCGAACACGAATATATTATCTATCTGTCTAGTAGTATCTAAACGGAATATATTATCGATCTGTCTAGTAGTATCTAAACGGAATATATTATCTATCTGTCTAGTAGTATCTAAACGGAATATATTATCTATCTGTCTAGTAGTATGTAAACGGAATATATTATCTATCTGTCTGGTAGTATCTAAACGGAATATATTATCTATCTGTCTAGTAGTATCTAAACGGAATAAATTATCTATCTGTCTAGTAATATCTAAACGGAATATATTATCTATCTTTCTAGTAGTATCTGAACTGAATATATTATCTATCTGTCTAGTAGTACCTAAACGGAATATATTATCTATCTGTCTAGTAGTATCTAAACGGAATATATTATCTATCTGTCTAGTAGTATCTAAACGGAATATATTATCTATCTGTCTAGTAGTATCTAAACGGAATATATTATCTATCTGTCTGGTAGTATCTAAACGGAATATATTATCTATCTGTCTAGTAGTATCTAAACGGAATATATTATCTATCTGTCTAGTAGTATCTAAACGGAATATATTATCTATCTGTCTAGTAGTATCTAAACGGAATATATTATCTATCTGTCTAGTAGTATCTAAACGGAATATATTATCTATCTGTCTAGTAGTATCTAAACGGAATATATTATCTATCTGTCTAGTAGTATCTAAACGGAATATATTATCTATCTGTCTAGTAGTATCTAAACGGAATATATTATCTATCTGTCTAGTAGTATCTAAACGGAATATATTATCTAGCTTCCTGCGATTTTTTGTTTGTTGAGATATTTTGTACACACACACACACACACACCCACATACCACATACAGTATACGAAGAATATACAGACCATTCGCTAAAAACATTTTCCTTGTTCTCAGAGTCTTCCAGTTTAAATTCAAATTTGAAAATTTGCCACGAGATCGCAATACTTCCTCTTACCAGGGAGTTAGAATTTGTAGTTGATATGAGAGTTATTTTAAACAATCAGCAGTGGTTTCTATATATGTATATATATGTTTGTTTCTAGTGTTTGTAGGACATATATGGTAAATATAATATGTTAACGACCATACTATCTCATCCATTTTACTAGTTAATATTGTAACTCACATATAGTCTATCAAATTAACGCGGGTAGTATATATAGTACATGTATACGAGAAATGTGTTACTAATATATTTTATGCAAATACACTCACCGTACATGATACACTGATGTTTCACAGTGCTACCACTATGAAACTACAACATATGTGTATACAAAATTTACCTATATTTAAAGCTTATATGATAAACGTTCCCAAACAAAACTATATATTTTATATATATATTGTAATACTATGTATAATTGTGGGATATAAAAAAGAAATTCAAAATAGTAAATAATTATAATTCATATTTGAAATCTTCTCTAAAGGGATCTCGTGAGGTCTGTGTTCACCTGACCTAGGAGAGGATGTAAAATAAATAATACATAGATCATTATTACAATGTATATATTAAATAATAACCAAATAAGTGAAAATAGATATATCGAATAAAATCTTGTCCTTAAGATAAAACCAAAATTAGAGGAATTAATTTATAATAAAACTTACGTATAGAACTTGGTTGAAGGTTGGGTTTGCACTATATCACTCATGTACATTTTCGGATAGCACTGCTTTTCCCTATACACAGATCCCCTAACTAGAATTTTGATCTAGTATATATATTTTCTCCCTCCCTTGAACAGGGGAAGGAAGGGAAATTCCTTTCTATTGTAAGTAAAGGTATTCTACCTTCATAACTGTTCATTATTGTTTTCACCCAACCTTCGAAAAAACCCAGGCTTGAGAGTGCTCTAAATAGCAATCAATATTAAATATATTTTAACTCATCTATTTTACTTAATTATAAAATCATGATATATATATGTATTTTTTAATTATTTCTCTCAAAGATCTACACATTACATAATGCTCCCTCTGGAGAAACAAAAAAAATTTTTTTTTTTTTCTATTATATAAATTACATTGTTAACAATATAATATGAAATTAGCGAAAAAATAAATAACAATATATTTACATGGATTGGCAAAGTCATACAATAACATATTAAAGAATATTAGTCATACTAATAATGATGTATATTTAGTTATAGTTGACAAAACACAACATCTCAGAAATTTATTAAGGTAAAGTATGAGAAAATTATAATAATATAAGTAAAAAAGAAAAATACTTGGAATAATAAGAAATATGACAATGTTATCCTAAGAAATGATTGAATTTCTACTTTAATCAGTTCTTCATTCATTCGTTATTTCTGAAGTGGTTCCAATGTCAGCTAAGAATTCTTAGGTCCAATGGTATCGGCGGACCGGTGTTTTCGAAAAATCCGCGGCCTTTCCTTAAGTAAAGTTCTTGCACATCTCACTGATACACATATCACACTCTTTGGTGTTCCACAATACCATTGTGCTTCATTCTAGCCATCACACACAATCACCCAACCTTCATTGAAGTTAAGTCACAAGAACCGGTAGAAGTCTTTTTAAAAACAGTTTATTTAATAATGCATTACAATAAGTACAATTAAATGATTAAATGATATTAACAACTGTAAGTAGCGGTAAGTACTGCACTGGACTAGAGCCGGTAGACGACTGCCTGCCTGCTGGCCTGTGGGGGTATATATATGTAGCCAGCTTCAGTTAAGTCACAAATGGTTGCTCTCATGGAAATAGTGCCATAACTCCTCCCTCCTCAAGTTTGGAGATCCTGCGACAATTGGCACGGAAGTCCAGGGTAGGCATGTCGAGGTGTGGGTTGTAGTTGGTCTCCTTCTGTTGCGCCCGGATTTGTCTTCTTCCTACGGACATAGCAAACATACGAGAGGGGCAACAGTAGCAGAAGTATTGTAATTATAGCGTAATAGTAGATATGTGCCGAGTCATTGGGTATTTCTTCTAGTAGCTCCAGCGGTTCCATTTTAGGTTGATTCTGTGGAGGTCCTCAAAAGATATATTCATGTTGGTATGTGCGAACACTTGCGTAGTTGTTACTATGCTTTTGGAATCCTTGTATATGGGTATGACTTTGCTGTCTAGTAGAGTTTCGTCTTTGTTTAATTTTATAAGGCTAGTGTTGGTCAAGAATATAGTGTCATTACGGTTGTCCTTGTTTATTACGATCCTATTGGTCCTGAAAGTTAAAAAGTGGTCCACAAAAGGGATGTATTTGATAAACGATGCGCTGGAGGTGTACACAGTCTTGGATGCTAAAAGGTTGGTGTTGGTGATGATTTGGCGAATGCCGTCGTTTTGGATGCTGGTTTTGTTGTGGCAGTAAATGGCATTGTTGATTTCCTCGCAGGTGGCTGTAAATAACTCATCTTTGACCTTTAGGATTAAGGATGGATGGACATGGATTGTCATAAGGTGGTTATCTTTCTCTACGGGGTAGGATAAGAGGAAGTACGTCTCAAAGGAAGAGGTTTTTAGCGGAATGCTAATGAAATAGTAATGCTCCAGCTTCTGAGTGAGCAGTGTACTTTGCTCAATTGCCAAAGTGCCTCGATGTCTGATGTTAAGAACGTTATATTATGAGATCTTTGTAGCGACTCGAGATCCTTGAGAAGAAAGATGCTAGAGTGAATAGTGTTTAGTCTGCAAAATTCTATAGAGTCTTCCATATCGTCAATAAGGGCCAGATTAAAGAAAATGGAGTTGAACTGTTGGTTTAATTCAATTTGGGTCACTATCGGAGTGGAGAAAAAGTTTTGCATTTTTTCATTGTTGTTGCGGATAATCTGAATGTCATGATTGAACTCTTCGATCACCCGTTTGTTTATTGCCATTTGGTTTTTGAGGTTGTTCTCAACATGAAAACTGTTGCGTTCTATAGTGTTTATGATTTTGTCATATCGTTCCTTGTCGTCACTGTCCATGTTTCCGGTTAGCCAAGATATGGCTTTACCTAGGCCGTTAATGAGTCCACGTTTAGTTCGAGATTTGTTAATTGTTAAGTGATCTAATTTATTACGGAGATAGTAATAATACTTAAAGAATGATTTTATCTGTGTTGTCCGGTTGCGTTGGTATGTGGTGCTGATTACGTTAAAGGTCTTATCTAACTCTATGTCAAGTAGTTGTACGTCGGCAACATGAATGAAAGTATAGTATCTGTCTATGACGTAAGCTTTGTTAAGTGCAATGGGCAAAATTCCAGGTCCGTGAGTCAGGTCAGTTATCTCTGTGCTGATAACTACATTCCCCGTTGTCAGCAGTTGTAATATGTGTATAATTGCTAGATTCCCCTCTGTCAGCAGGTGGAATGTGTGAGTCATTGCTTGCATCTGCGTCTGTAACAGAGACAGTTTGCTGTGTGAATTTTCTTGGCCTTTTTAATAAGTTAGGGTGTATCTTAAATGATTTCTTTTGGGTAGTGACTAATTTGGTTTTTCGGGAGTAGTTCCCTCTTTTAAATTTTGGCTTGGCTTTGCCGTATTGCTTGTCACGTATGTAAACTTCGCCTTCCGGAATTTCTATATTTTCTCTGGTCTGGTTTAGTCTGTTTGTCCGGGTTTCTTTTTCGATAATTTCTTTAATAGCGCGGGCTACCAATTCCCTGTCTTCGTGATACTCTTTGACCTTTTGCTCTAAAATCAGGTCCTGCGCGTACGTGGTCGTTTGCAGTCCAAAGGTTATGTCATTGGGTGTCATTTTTAAGTTGGAAACTATGGCATTATTGTAAGCTATTAGTCCTAGTCTTAGTATTTTATTGAGGGGATAGTCCTTTCCGTGCTTTATTATGTTCATGATTTCAATTAGTGGGCTCTGTTTATTAGACCGTTGGAGTCTGAATGGTTTGGGGCAGTAAAGTGTGTGTCTATGTTATTGTATTTCAGAAAGTTTTCAACTAGTCCGTTTTTAAATTCGGTTCGGTTGTCAAATTGAATTATCTTAGGGCAAGGGAATAGACTTAGATAGTGTTCTAGAGAAGAGACGATTTCGTTGGCAGAGGAGGTTCTAATTAGATAACCGTATAGTTTTTTGGAAAAACAGTCTATGAGTGTAAAGATTTGCGTGCCGTTGTAGTGTAGTATGTCTCCTTGTAGTCTCTCGAAAGGTTTGGAAGGAGTAGGGGTAATTTCATAAATTTGTCGTATCGGTCTATGCTCGTATTTTACCTCTTTGCAGAGGGCGCAATTGTTAACTGTTTTCGTTATTAGTTCTAACATCTTTGGCCAGTAGTATCGCTGAGATAAGTTGTTGTAAACCTCATGAATACCTCTATGTGCGGTCTTGCCTACATGTCGGTTTAGGATTATTTCTTCCTGTTCGGAGGTGTCAGTTACGTCAAGTCTTTTGGTATAGTACCGTTTGAGTTTAACCGTAGGAAATTTTTCTTTTACTATGTCTGCTAGGTGGACAAAGATTTGGTCGTAGATTTGTTCGTCAATTGAGTTTTCGATAGGGGGTGAGCAAAGGACGCCGTAGGTGTGGTTAGGTTGTAAGTACTCTAGGCAGTATTCTTCAATATCGTTAGAGTATGGGTACCTAGTATACCAGTTGTACCGAGTTTTGTTAAAAGGTCTGTCGATTGGAATTTTCGTCTCTGGGTTGGCTCGGGTCAGAACAATTTGAAATTTTTCCACGTTAATGCAGCGGGTTTTGTCGTCTATTATTTTAACTTAGCTGTTAGAGGATTCTTGAGAGTGTTGAGTTTGTAGGCTTTCATTGTCGTCTTCGGCGGTAATGTTTTCATTGTAGTCTTCGGCGGTAATGTTTTCATTGTCGTCTTTGGCGGTAATGTTTAGGGCTCTGGCTAGGTCTTCTAGGATGTCGTCGCTATTCTCAGGTGAAGGGGCAGAGAGGAATTCGTCTAGGACTTCGTTTGGATTTGGACTTAGGGAAGAGGTTTCTACTGCATTCACGTTCTGTTCTTCTGGTGGATTTCGTGATAGGGCGTCTGCTACTACGTTACTTTTTCCTTGTACGTACTTTACGTTGAAGTCGAAGTCTGCCAGTTGTAGTTTCCATCGGATTAGTTTAGAGTTCGGTTCCTTCAAGTTGTGTAGCCATTGTAATGGTCTATGGTCAGTCTGTATGGTAAACTTACGTCCGTATATATAAGGTCGGAAATGTTTACACGCCCAAACGATAGCTAATAGCTCCTTTTCTATTGTGGAGTAATTCTCCTCCTGTTTGTTTAAAGTGCGGGAGGCAAAGGAAATAGGGAGGTCTTTTCCGTCGATGTTCTGGGATAGGACGGCTCCTATTGCGTAATTGGAGGCGTCCGTGGTGAGGATGAACGGTTTCTCGAAGTTGGGCAGTTGTAGGATGGGACTGTTTTGCAGAAGGGATTTTAAAGTGTCGAAGGCTTGTCTGTAATTGTCGTCAATTACTATGTCTCTGTCCTTTCGTAGTGAGTGTGTCAAAGGCTATCTTGGCTAGTTCTTAATCATTTTCCTGTAGTAGCCAGTAAGACCAAGGAATTGTTTGATTTGTTTCTGTGTCTTGGGAAGTGGAAATTTAGCAATAGCGTCTAGTTTTGCCGGGTTAGGCTGTATGCCTTTGTCGGAGATGATGGGTCCGAGAAAGAGAAGTTCCCGTTTGAAGAATTCTGTCTTGTCAAGTTGAATGGTTAAATTATGTTGTCTCAGTTTGTCAAAAACCGTCTTGAGGTGTTTTATATGCTCGTCCAGGCTGTCTGAGAAAATGATAATGTCGTCCATGTATACAAGTACGTTAGGGAGTCTAGAAAAGATGGGATTCATTGCCCTTTGAAAAGTGGGGGGTGCGTTCTTAAGTCCAAAGGGCATGCGTAAGAATTCGTAATGTCCGGTCTCAGTGGATAATGCGGTCTTGGGAACTGATTCGGGGTCCATTTCAATTTGGTGGAACCCTGAAGCTAAGTCGATGGCTGAGAAGTAAGTCGCGCGTCCTATTTTTCCAAATAAGTCTTCAATGTTAGGAAGGGGAAATTTGTCCTCGATCGTCTTGTTGTTGAGCTTACGGTAGTCTATAACCATACGTATTTTCTTTTTACGCGAGGCGTCTGGTTTTTTTGGTACTACACAAATTGGGCTATTGTAGGGGGAGTTAGAGTGTTGTATTACTTCGTTTTCTAGTAGTTTGTCGATCTCCCTTTGTACGTCTTTTCGATAGACTTCCGGATATCTGTAGTTTCGTGTGTAGACCGGTTGGTCGTCCGTCGTTACTATTTTGTGCTTTAGTAGGTCAGTACAGCTTAGTCGGTCATGTTCTCTTTTAACTATTTGGGGGTAGTTCCTTAATAATCCTATTTTATTTTTTTCTTCTGTGTTCATGTGCTCAGTTCTAATTAAGTGAGGGATTTCATTTTTTATTTCTTTTAACCTAGTCTCCCAGACATGTCGGGACAATTGGTCATCACTATGTCTGGTATCTTAGTACAAACCTCTTGCGGTTCGTCGACGTCCATGGGTTCAGGGCAAATGGCCATGACTTCCTTGGATTCAACTTCGCACAAGATTTTATTATTACTAATGCTATAAAGGCCTTCTTTTATTGTGACCTTATCGTTTATTTCTATATTTTCATTGATTAATCCGTATTTTAATTCTTTATTCTTAACGGGTAATTCTATGAAGTTAATTCCCTGTTCCAAATTTATTATGTTCGAATTGTTTTCAGGGATCTCAAGAGTAAATTTTAAGGGAATTATCCCCTGGGGGTAAGAAAGGATATTCTTATTTAAATCTATGCTCATTCCGAGTGCCTGCATAGTTTTGTGGCCTAACAGTATGTCGTATTTGTCCGAAAAAGGGAATACATGGAATTTAGTTTCTAAGTTTACGTGGAATGTGTCTTGAATGTTGAAGGTGCAGGATTGTTCTCCATTCTTTTTTCCAGCGGGTGTAGTTATTATGAATGGGTCGTCGTTGGATAATGCTACGGTGAGACAAATGATCGCACTTTTTAACTTCAAACCTTCGCGGTCCCTGTTCGGGCGCCAGTTAAGTCACAAGAACCGGTAGAAGTCTTTTTAAAAACAGTTTATTTAATAATGCAATACAATAAGTACAATTAAATGATTAAATGATATTAACAACTGTAAGTAGCGGTAAGTACTGCACTGGACTAGAAACGGTAGACGACTGCCTGCCTGCTGGCCTGTGGGGGTATATATATGTTGCCAGCTTCAGTTACGTCACAAATGGTTGCTCTCATGGAGATAGTGCCATAACTTTGATGATATTTAAAATATTATTATTACTTTTAAATTTGTTTAACATAGTTTTTTTTCATCAAACAATTCCTCCATTTTACCCAAGGAATACTACAACTTCAATTAAAAATAATCATAATTACGATGATAAATACATCTCTTAATCGTATAAGTTTTACATTTCATTTTACAATTTTATAGATCTAATTCCTAACTAGTAATATCATGATACATTTATTCTAAGGGAAAATATATCTCTGAATCTATAAAATTTTGCTCAATATAAAAATTATGTTTTAATATTAAAATCCGATAAAATAATGGTCACACGAGAGTAAAAAGCCATAATCAGGAAATATGGTCACCGCCGAAATGGTGTTTTCAATATCCTTACATTCTGGCATACCGGAAGTGAGCGAGTGACTACCAATTCGTGGAGAACACCAACACCACGTGTTACCGGACAGGTTCATTATGGTATTATACCTAGGGCAATAAACTCCGATAAAGTCTCCAAATATTTTTGAATTTCCCCAGAATTTATATCTGATTACAGTGTTTTGGTACAGACAAGTGGCTATACCAGTTAACACATGCATTAAAATATAATTGATTTTGTTCTTTGCTACGGACGGGGTTTAATAACTTCCTGAATTGACTAACTTGCTGTTTACGCACTTTTTAATTCTTTCTAATTTATACCTTCTAGATATTTTGACATAAATACCTTATCATTGCTTTTCGTGTTGATTTTACATTGTTTAATTTCAACATCATTTCTGTTGTTCCTAAAGTTTAAATCTTTATTACCTTCAATGGGAAGATTACGAGGAGTTAATACCGTATTCTTATGTTTTGGATGTTTATCTATAATCTGATTGTCCTCCCGGGTTTCTCTTAAAGCAAATGCGCACGTGGCATTTTCTTCAATATAATTATCACTATTCTCGATTGTATTATTTAATTTAGTTTCTATTCCATCTAGTTTAGAATGAATTGCTTCAAGTAGCCACCAAATTGATCTTTCAATCATATTTCCCTCCTTAGTAGACATTTGTCAGTATTTTATTTTAATACAAAATAAATTGTAAATAGAAATATTCTTTGAAATCATATTACAAGGATTACTCCTTAGAATAAATTTACCTCTCTAATTCAGATTTACACAGACTCATCGGTCCCCACAAGGGATGCCATATGTAATATTATGTACAATTGGGGGATATAAAAAAGAAATTCATAATAGTAAATAATTATAATTCATTTTTTTTTTTTTTTAAGGTGCAAAACATCTAAGGTCATTCGCACCTGATATTTATCTTTAATTGACACTATACTGGCTATACATATCAATACATTGCCATAGTCATAACTAAATTGCGCCCTATATATCTATGCTATCTAAGTACTATATAAATTTAAGAAGGACGGTACCGAACTATCCTGGAAACTCTTGATTACCTCAACCTAAATTAAAATCAAACTACACATTCGTATCAATAGTTTCAACTCACTAAGACATCCCAATAAATACATACGTATTAGACATTCACTCCAATAAATACAAGCATACTGGGCGATAATGAAGGCAGTATAGGGAAAGCATTACAATACCTTAAAGATATAAATTTATTTGATTTAATATGACACTATACTAGGATAGGTAGGCAGATTTAGGTTTTAACAAGCTCAATAGATACACTCAAGTTAAAAAAAAAACGTTCATCCTAATAAATACATGCATCCCAATAAATACGGTCATACCAATCCAATAAATACAAGCATACTTCTCTTGCGCACAATTAAAATATTGTGATGGAGTACTCGATATTCCTCCATCACATCAAATACTTAACCTAAAACTAAAATAAAATCTATTTAAAGCACATTCACACGATTATTCACACTCGTGCCGGGTTGCCAATCCCGACACAGACCCAACCCACCGAAAAACAGTGGCTCCCAAGAAAAGCGAGGAAGACTTCCCCGGACAAGGAAGACCTCAAATTTGCCACCCCTGCCCCGGGATTGACACCCCGCCACATTCATACACTACATTCATAAACTCACGTTCTCACAGCCTGTACCTACATCTAACTCACTTTATCTTTGATCCTACTATTTACTTAAAAAAACCTAAATCTGCCTACCTACCCTAGTATAGTGTCATATTAAATCAAATAAATTTATATCTTTAAGGTATTGTAATGTTTTCCCTATACTGCCTTCATTATCGCCCAGTATTTCTTTCATGTTATTGGCAATGTTTATATTTTTCCTGGCTGAGGTATATTTTGGACACTCCAGAAGAAAATGCTGGACGGTTAATACTACATTGCAAGTGCCACATATCGGTGGTGGCTCACCTCTAAAGATATATCTGTGGGTTAACATCGTGTGGCCAATTCTCAGTCTTGCCAATATAACTTCTTCGCGACGGGACCCTCGACATGTTGTCATCCATTTCTTAGGTTCTGATTTAATATTTCTTAACTTGTTTGTTATTGGAAGTGATTCCCAGTCTTGCTTCCGTTGAGATAATACCTCATTTCTCAAAAAATTCCTCCAGTCATGTGGCAGTAGAAAGTCGTATTTATCATACTCTGAGGCAGCATCTTTAGCCGCCTTATCTGCAGCTTCATTATATTTGATCCCAACATGTCCAGGAATCCAAAGAAAGTCTATTCTTTTGTAACTTTGAGCACATTGATGCAGACGACTGTGGATAGTCTGGATCAATACATTATCACTGTCTAACTTACATATTGCATCCAGAGAGTTTCTAGAATCTGAACAGATTACGAAATTTCTACCGGTATGTGATACCACATGTTCCACTGCTTTGTAAATGGCGAATAGTTCTGCCGTAAAAACACTGGAACTTTTATTCAATGTGCAGCCATGAGCCATTCCATCTATTACCCAGGCAGATCCGGGAATACAGCATGCCTTGAGCATGCCTTGTGCAGAAGCTTCCAAACACGTTAGAACACTATTTATTCCTATGAGGAATAATATAGGACTTAAGACACTTCCCTGAGGAACACCGTTCTCTTGGATGAAAGGAGATAGAGTACGATACCCTTCAGTCGTACTCTAAAGATTCGAACAAATTCTGGCAGATTTCCCCTTAAATTCCACTGATGCATCTGCTTAAGAATGCCGTATCTCCAAACCATATCAAATGCCCTTTCAACATCAAAGAAAACTGCTATCAAATGATGCTTTTTTAAGAACGTTTTCTGGATAGCTTGTTCGAGGATAACCAAGGGATCCATTGTACCATGGTTACTCCTGAATCCTGCTTGGTATTTACTTAACAATTCCTTCGATTCTAGGTACCATATCAACCGTTTGCTTATCATTCTTTCAAGCGTCTTACACAAGCAACTGGTTAAAGTAATTGGGCGATACGATTCGGGGTTTGATTTCTCTTTTCCTTCCTTTAGATCCAAATTTTGTTATAAAATCTAAGTAAATATTTTTTATTTCTTGCTGTTAGGTGCTTTAGAAATTGATAATGTATTTTATCAGCACCTGGGGAAGTATCTTTGGATTTAGATAAAGCCCTTTCGAGCTCCCACATTTTAAAACGAGTATTATAACTTTGACTACAGCCTCCTTCGGAGAAGTCAATGGCATTAATCTCCTCTTCCAATTTAGTCGAAAGGCATACCTGAGAATATCTTTCTGTTCGAGAGAGTCTGGCGAACGTTTCCGCGAAAAGCTCTGCTTTATCAATGTCGTCCGTTTTGACGGTACCATTAATATTTAACCCAGGTATCTGGGTATCAGACCTCACGCCAATAATAGACTTTATTTTTTTCCAAATCTCTTTTGATGGCGTTGATTGTGTGATGCTTGAAACAAATTGTCTCCAGGACTCCCTTCTGCTCTCTTTTATTATCCTTCTCGCTCTGGATCTCAATATTTTATACCTACTGAGATTCTCCTCCGAGGGTTGGTTATAGAAAAGTCTTAGAGCTTTTTTTCTTTTTTTAATCGCGATTCTGCAGTCATTATTCCACCACGGTGCGGGGTTCTTCCTCAAGATTGTACTAGTTTTAGGCACTGATGCCTCTGCTGCGTTGTTTAGTACGTCCGTGATATATTCTGTCTCTTCATCAATATTTTGAAATTCTTGGTCATTAAAATTTGCGAGAGAAGAAAATTTATCCCACTCCGCTCGTTTCAGTGACCATCTGGCGCTATAGTTTGCTCTGCCTTTTGAAGTTCACAATCGATCACAATTGGGTAATGATCACTTCCGCACAAATCTCTGTGAACAGACCAATCAAGAAATGGCAACAATGAGGGCGAACAGAGCGCCAGATCAATAGCGGAGAGTGTGCCGTTACTACTGTTGAAATGTGTGTTTTCTTGCTTATTAATTAAGGCAATATTATTTGCGATCAGAATATTTTCAACTATTCTCCCGCGCGGACTCACATGGGTAGATCCCCACAAGGGATGATGAGCATTGAAATCACCTAATATGATAAAAGGCGAAGGTAACGCACGTATTAACCTACTTAGTTCTTCTTTAGAAACGTTGGTCGCAGGTGGTAAATAGAGATTGCAAATAGTTATCTTTGTAGGAATGTGTACTGTTACTCGAATCATCTGGATATCACCAGGAAAACTGATAACGTTTTCAAAATACACATCATTTCTCACAAAGATGGCAACGCCACCACAGGCTCGATTGCCCGAGAGGAAATCTTTTCGAAATACTCGATATCCCGTCAATTTCGGGACATCCCTTTCTTTAAAATTGGTCTCTTCTAAAAAACTAAACAAAGAAATTCTTGGATTATGTCTACTTACCAATAGTTTCAGTTCTTCGAAATTTCTGTAAAAGCCGCGACAGTTCCACTGCAGAATCATTTGGAATTGAATTATGTTATTTATTTTTTATTTTTTTCCTTTTCCCTTCTTTCTAAGTTTCGAGACGATTTCTTTTAGTTTTTCCAAATCCATGCATTCTAGGTCTCTGTTCTCAACACTTGCCAAGTAAGAATTTGAAGAGGCATTGCTTCTCAAATCTCTCTTGGTTTCTATTTTAGGTGCTGTTCCTCTTTTCACACCACCCGATATTTTCCTAGGAGGTGAGGAAATAGAATTAACGTTGGACTTTGGCGAACTAGAGGTTTTAGGTCTCTTTCTGGCATCTTTCACAGGTTCCACCATGGCCACTTCCATCTGTTGCTGAGATAGATCAGGTTTGTCTACCTTTTGTGGAAAAACATCAGGTTTATCCACTTTTCCTTGATTTCCCAATGTTTCAAACACTTTCTCGTATTTGCTTTCAAGCCTTTCCATACTTTTGGTAAGAGTTTCCACAACTACTGTAAGCCTGGTTACAAGTTCTTACAAATTTTTCTTGTCGGCAGTAGTTTGGGAAACACACTCCGCATAAGTAACCGGCTTAGCAGTTTCGGTATTCACCTTTTTTAAGGCTTCTTTATAGCTGATGCATTCCTTTACCTTGATTTCCTGAATCCTTTTTTCTTTTTTGAATACAGTGCAATCCGCGGATAATGAGGAATGGGGACCCTTACAATTTATACATATTGGTGAGGTAGTGCACTCATTTTGGTGGATAGGCGCTGAGCAAAGCTTGCAACGATCACCAACCGTGCAGTTGTTCGCGATGTGACCCAATGACCAGCATTTGTAACACCTCAAATGGCTAGGAATGTAATGCCTGACTGGCAGTGATACGAAACCTGCTGTAATTTTTTCTGGAGGCTGAGCTCCCACGAATGTAAATATAAGTGCCGGGGTAGGCTTACTCTCTCCGAATTGCTTCTTATATAAGCGTTTAACTTCAACTACTCCTTGCTCCCTAGACTCGTTCAAAATCTCCTCCTCCGTGCAGTGTAATAAATCGTAACTAGAGACCACACCCTTGGAATAGTTTAGACTTTTGTGCAACTCAACTTTGACATTTAAATCTTCGTATTTATCCAAGGCTAGTAGTCCTTTCGTATGTTCATTAGTAGCACTGGTTTCGATTAACAGTGAACCGTTCCTTAACTTTTTAGTTTTGGTTCCCGGACAAACTTTCTTCAAAAAACTAAATACTTTGTATGGCCAAAATGGTTCAAAATTTTTGCCTTCATCTAGACAGGACATTATTAAAAACTGCTGACCTGTCTTAACTCCCGAAAAATGTAATTTCGGGTCCAAAACCTTACTTTTACTATATTTTTTCAATGAAGATTTCTCTCCATTCTTTTCACTAGTGCCTGCTGAATTTTGGTTCCAACATTTGGTTCCCGCGCTACGGGACGATCTAAACATCACCCTCCGACAGTGCGCCCTTACCGGAGGGAGGGCCTGCTTACACACTGAGTTCGACCCGGTGTTCAGTGGGGCCGATCAATAGGCTGATACCCCCGCCCACAAACCTCCCGGCTCGGAACCTGGCACCGGGATTTGGGGGATCTGTAAATGTCATTAGCGTATATGTGCGGTATGTGTACATTGTGGTTTTGTGCATGTGTGGTGTATATGTGTGTGATGTGTGGTGTATATGTGTGTGTATGTGTGGTATTGAGCTCGGGTTCCGTGGGTGCGCTAAACCCATACGACTGTAACCAGCCGTCCCTGCGTAGTCCTTAAGTCGCCTCTTACGACATCCTGGACGGGAGCAGGCCTATTCTAATCCCCGGACCTGCAGGGGCGATAATTCATATTTGAAATCTTCTCTAAAGGGATCTCGTGAGGTCTGTGTTCACCTGAACTAGGAGAGGATGTAAAATAAATAATACATAGATCATTATTACAATGTAGATTAGATTAGATTGATGCAGGGGGGGACTCAGACCCAGGCATGCAGCCTACCCGTTGAGGCTTATTGTGCCAACCCCTCAATACCTAGTAGTGGAAGCCCCCCTCTTCATGAGGCCCAGAACCTTCCCCACCAGTCCTTCCTGGGGTACGATTTCCTCCGGTCTCAACGTGCCGAAGATCTCGTACCTCAGTCTGCCGATTACAACGCAATCAAACAACATCCACAATCTGCACAAGGGCTCTGCATCCACCAACCCTACCTTGTGCAGATGTTTTTTTAACCTGCCATGCCCAGTAAACAGGCCCGTTATCAGAGAAATCTGATACCTGCTTAGACCCAGGGTCTCTCGGGTTCTTCTTCTACACAGCTCTGGCATAACCATTTTGCCGTGTTTTGCTCTAGTACTTAGCCTCCAGTGACGATTATGTTCTCTTCGAGTCCATTTTCTCAGAGAAGCCCTCGCCATACTTTTGGCTACTCCCAGAACACCGAGGAGTATATACCAAGAGGCCTCTCGATGAGTACCTCCGGTTTAACTCCATATATCCCGGCTCCAGTACCGCAGGCCATTTTGGACCCATCCGTAAACCAGGATCCCAGTCCGGCCTCGTTTTTCCCAACTTTTAGCCTATTCCAATTTTGACGTGAAAATCACCTGGAAGGGGAGCTCAAAGTGGAATGTTGGACAGC